>JARYZH020000025.1:4246658-4453838 GCA_030021035.2 Notholithocarpus densiflorus | reverse complement strand
TGTACATTAAATGTACGGATTATCTGGATTTGCAGAAAAATTGAATAACCAGAATTGCGTAAAGTCAATAGGAAATTTTGTACGTTATATGTAGGGAATGTCTGGATTTGCAGAGAAATAGAATATCCAGAATTGCATAAATTAACACAGGAAATTGTGTACATTACATGCACGGAATGTCTGGATTTGCAGATAAATTGAAAATCCAAAATTGCTTTACTTCAACGAAAAATTGTGTACATTATATGTACGTATTGTTTGGATTTGCAGAAAATTGAATATCCAGAATTGCGTAAATTCAACAAGAAATTGTGTACATTATATGTACGGAATGTCTGAATTTGCCAAAAAATTGAATATCGAGAATTGCGTAAATTCAACGAGATATTGTGTACATTATATGTACGGAATGTCTGGATTTGCCAAAAAATTGAACATCGAGAATTGCGTAAATTCAACGAGATATTGTGTACATTATATGTACGGAATGTCTGGATTTGCTGAAAAATTGAAAAACTAGAATTGCGTAAATTCATAGGGAAATTGTGTACATTATATCTACTGATTGTCAGGATTTGCAAAAAAATTGAATATCCAGAACTGCGTAAATTCATCGTGAAATTGTGTACATTATATGTTCGGATTGTCTGGATTTGCAGAAAAATTGAAAATCCAGAATTGCGTTAATTCAACGGGAAATTGTGTATGTTAAATGTACGAATTATCTGGATTTGCAGGAAAATGGAATATCTAGAATTGCGTAAATTTAACGGAAAATTATGTACGTTGTGTGTACGGATTGTCTAGATTTGCAGAAAAATCGAATATCTAGAATGGAGTAAATGCATCGGGAAATTGTGTACCTTATCTGTACGGATTGTCTGGATTTGCGGAAAAAATGAATTTCCAGAATTGCGTAAATTCAATAGGAAATTGTTTTCAATATATGTACAGAGCGTCTGGGTTTGCAGAAAAATTGAATATCGAGAATTGCGTAAATTCCATGGGAAATTTAGTACGCTATATGTACGAAATGTCGGGATGTGCAGAAAAATTGAATATCCAGAATTACGTAAATTCAACGGGAAATTATGTACTTTGTATGTACGGATTGCCTAGATTTGCAGCAAAATTGAATATCCTGAATTTCTTAAATTCAATAGGAAATTGTGTACATTATATGTACGAATTGTCTGGATTTGTAGAAAAATGGAAAATCCAGAACTGCGTAAATTCAACGGGAAATTGTGTACATTATATTTACGAATTTTCTGGATTTGCAGAAAAAATGGAAAATCCAGAATTGCGTAAATTCAACGGGAAATTGTGTACATTATATGTACGAATTGTCTAGATTTGCAGAAAAATCGAATATCCTGAATTGCGTAAATTCGCTGGGAAATTTTGTACGTTATACGTATGCAATGTCTGGATTTGTAGAAAAATTGAATATCAAAAATTACGTAAATTCAACGGGAAATTGTGTACATTATATGTACGGATTGTCTAGATTTACAGAAAAATGGAAAATCCAGGATTGCGTAAATTCAACGGGAAATTGTGTACATTATATGTGCGGATTGTCTGGATTTACAGAAAAATTGAGTATCCCGAATGACATAAATTTATCGGGAAATTGTGTACATTATATGTACGGATTGTCTGGATTTGCAGAAAAATTGAATATCCAGAATTGCGTAAATTCATCGGGAAATTGTGTACATTATATGTACGGATTGTCTGAATTTGCAGAAAAATAAAAAATCCAGAATTGCGTAAATTCAACGGGAAATTGTACACATTATATGTACGAATTGTCTGGATTTACAGAAAAAAGGAAAATCCAGAATTGCGTAAATTCAACAGAAAATTGTGTTAATTATATGTACGGATTGTTTGGATTTGCAGAAAAATTGAATAACCAGTATTGCATAAATTCATCAGGAAATTGTGTACATTATATGTACGGAATGTCGTAATTCGCCAAAAATTTGAATATCGAGAATTGCGTAAATTCAACGAGATATAGTGGACATTATATGTAGGGAATGTGTAGATTTGTAGAAAAATTGAATATCCAGAATTGCGTAAATTTAACGGGAAATTTTGTACATTATACGTACGGAATGTCTGAATTTATAAAAAAATTGAATATTTGGAATTGCGTAAATTCAACGGAAAATTGTGTACATTATATGTACGGAATGTCTGCATTTGCAGAAAAATTGAATATCAAGAATTGAGTAAATTCAATGGAAAATTGTGTACATTATATGTACGGAATGACTAAATTTTTAGAAAATCTTATTTTCCAGAATTGCGTAATTTCAACTTTAAATTGTGCATATTATATATACGGATTGTTTAGATTTGCAGAAAAATCAAATATCCCGAATGACATAAATTCAACAGGAAATTGTGTACATTGTATGTACGGATTGTCTAGAATTGAAGAAAAATTGAATATCCAGAATTGCGTAAATTCACCAGGAAATTGTGTACATTATATATACGCATTGCCTGGATTTGTAGAAAAATTGAATATCCTGAATTACGTAAATTTAACAGGAAATTGTGTACGTTATATGTACGGAATGTCTAGATTTGCGAAAAAATTGAATATCTAGAATTGCGTCAATTCAACCGAAAATTGTGTATGTTATATGCATGGATTGTCTGGATTTTCAGAAAATTTAAATACCCAGAATGGCGTAAATGCAGCGGGAAATTGTACAAATTATATGTATGGAATCTCTGGATTTCCAGAAAAAATGAATATCCAGAATTGCGAAAATTCAATAGGAAATTGTGTACATTATATGTACGGATTATTTGCATTTGCAGAAAAATTGAATATCCAGAATTGCGTAAAGTCATCGGGAAATTGTGTACATTATATTTACATATTATCTGTATTTACAGAAAAATTGAATATCCAAAATTGTGTAATTTCAACGGAAAATTGTGTACATATTATGTACGGCTTGTCTAGATTTGCAAAAAAAAAAATATATCCTGAATGGCATAAATTCATATGGAAATTGTATACATTATATGTAGGGATTGTCTGGATTTGTAGAAAAATTGAATATCCAGAATTGCGTAAATTGAACGGGAAATTATGTACATTAAATGTACGGAATGTCTGGATTTATAGAAAAATTGAATATCGAGAATTGCGTAGATTCAACGGGAAATTGTGTATATTATATGTACAGATTGTCTGGATTTGCAAAAAAATTAAATATCTAGAATTGCGTAAATTCAAAGGGAAATGGTGTATAATATACAGATTGTCTGGATTTGCAAAAAAATTGAATATCCCGAATTGCGTAAATTCATCGTGAAATTCTGTACATTATATGTACGGATTGTCTGGATTTGTCGAAAAATTGAAAATCCAGAATTGCCTTAATTCTACGGGAAATTGGATACGTTAAAGGTACGAATTGTCTTGATTCGCAGAAAAATTGAATATCCAGAATTGTGTAAATTCAACAGGAAATTGTGTACATTATATGTACGAAGTGTCTAGATTTGCAGAAAAATTGAATATCGAATATCCAGAATTGTGTACATTTTGAGTACGGATTGTCTGGATTTGTAGAAAAATTGAATATCCCGAATGACATAAATTTTTCGGAAAATTGTGTACATTATATGTACAGACTGTCTGGATTTGCAGAAAAATTAAATATCCTGAATTGCGTAAATTCACCAGGAAATTGTGTAAATCATATGTACGGAATGTCTGGATTTGCCAAAAAATTGAATATCGAGAATTTCGTAAATTCAACGAGATATTGTCTACATTATATGTTGGGAATGTCAGGATTTGCAAAAAAATTGAATATCCAGAATTGCGTAAATTCAACGGTAAAATGTGTACATTATATGTACGGATTGTCTGGATTTGTAGAAAAATTGAATATCCCGAACGACATAAATTCATCGGGAAATTGTGTTCATTATATGTACGGATTGTCTGGATTTGCAGAAAAATTGAATATCCAGAATTGCGTAAATTCAACGGGAAATTGTGTACATTATATGTACGGATTGTCTGGATTTGCAGAAAAATTGAATATCCTAAATGATATAAATTCATCGGGAAATTGTGTACATTATATGTACGGATTGTCTAGATTTGCAGAAAAATTGAATATCCAGAATTGCGTAAATTCATCAGAAAATTGTGTACATTATATGTAGGGAATGTCTGGATTTGCAGAAAAATTGAATATCCACAATTGCGTAAATTCAACGGGAAATTGTGTACCTTATATGTACGGATTGTCTGGATTTGTAGAAAAATTGAATATCCAGAATTGCGTTAATTCATCAGGAAATTGTGTACATTATATGTACGGATTGTCTGGATTTTCAGGAAAGTGGAAAATCCAGAATTACGTAAATTCAACGGGAAATTGTATACATTATATGTACGAATTGTCTGGATTTGCAGAAAAATTGAATATCCAGAATTCCGTAAATTCATCAGAAACTTGTGTACATTATATGTACGGATTGTCTGGATTTGCAGAAAATGGAAAATCTAGAATTGCGTAAATTCAACGGGAAATAGTGTACATTATATGTACGAATTTTCTGGATTTGCAGAAAAATTGAAAATCTAGTATTGCGAAAATTTATCGGGAAATTGCGTACTTTATATGTATGGAATCTCTAGATTTTTAGAAAAATTAAATATCCAGAATCACGTAATTTCAACGGGAAATTTTGTACATATTATGTACGAAATGTCTAGATTTGCAGAAAAATAGAATATCCTGAATGGCATAAATTCATCTAAAAATTCTGTAAATTATATGTACGGATTGTCTGGATTTGTAGAAAAATTGAATATCCAGAATTGCGTAAATTGAACGGGAAATTATGTAAATTAAATGTACGGAATGTATGGATTTATAGAAAAATTGAATATCGAGAGTTGAATAAATTCAACGGGAAATTGTGTAAATTATATATACGGAAAGACTGGGTTTGCAGAAAATTTGAATATCCAAAATTGCGTAAATTCATCGGGAAATTGTATACATTATATGTACGGAATGTTTGGATATTTAGAAAAATAAATTATCCAGAATTGCGTAATTTCAACGGAAAATTCTGTACATTATATGTATGGATTGTTTGGATTTGCAGAAAAATTAAATATCTAGAATTGTGTAAATTCAACGGGAAATTGTGTACATTAATGTACGGATTGTCTGGATTTGCAGAAAAATGAAAAATCCAGAATTGCGTTAATTCAACGGGAAATTGTGTACATTATATGTTCGGATTGCCTAGATTTGCATCAAAATTGAATATCAAATTGCGTAAATTCAACGTGAAATTGGGTACTTTATATCCTGAGCTGCGTAAATTCATTGTGAAATTCTGTATATTATATGTACGTATTGTCTGGATTTGTAAAAAAATTGAAAATCCAAAATTGCGTAAATTCAACGGAAAATTGTTAACATTATATGTACGGAATGCCTGGATTCGCAGAAAAATTTAAAATCCAGAATTGCGTAAATTTAACGGGAAATTGTGTACATTATATGTACGGAATGTCTGGATTTTTAGAAAAATTGAATATCCAGAATTACGTAATTTCAACAGAAAATTGTGTACATATTATGTACGAATTGTCTAGATTTGAAGAAAAATCAAATATCCTGAATGGCATAAATTAATCAGGAAATTGTGCACATTATATCTACGGATTGTCTGGATTTGCTGAAAAATGGAAAATCCAGAATTGCGTAAATTCAACGGGAAATTGTGTACATTATATGTACAGATTGTCTGGATTTGCAAAAAAAATTGAATATCCAGAACTGCGTAAATTCATCCTGAAATTGTGTACATTATAAGTACGGATCGTCTGGATTTGCAAAAAAATTGAAAATCCAGAATTGCCTTAATTCAACGGGAAATTGTGTACGCTAAACGTACGAATTGTCTGGATTTGCAGAAAAATTGAATATCCAGAATTGTGTAAATTTAATGGGATATTGTGTACATTATACGTACAAATTTTCTGGATTTGCAGAAAAATTGAATATCCAGATTTGTGTAAATTCATCGGGAAATTGTGTACATTATACGTACGGATTGTTTGTATTTGCAGAAAAATCGAATATCCCGAATGACATAAATTTATCGGAAAATTGGGTACATTATATGTACGGATTGTCTGTATTTGCAGAAAAATTGAATATCCAGAATTGCGTAAATTCATATGAAAATTGTGTACATTATATGTACGGATTGTCTGGATTTGCAGAAAAATGAAAAATCTAGAATTGCGTAAAGTCAACGCGAAATTGGGTACTTTATATGTACAGAATGTCTAGATTTTTAGAAAAATTGAATATCCAAAATTGCGTAAATTCAACGGGAAATTGTTAACATTATATGTACGGAATGCCTAGACTCGCAGAAAAATTGAAAATCCAGAATTGCGTAAATTTAACGGGAAATTGTGTACATTATATGTACGGAATGTCTGAATTTTTAGAAAAATTGAATATCAAGAATTACGTAATTTCAACGGGAAATTGTGTACATATTATGTACGAATTGTCTAGATTTGAAGAAAAATCAAATATCCTGAATGGCATAAATTCATCTGAAAATTGTGTACAATATATGTACGGATTGTCTGTATTTGCAAAAAATTTGAATATCGAGAATTGCGTAAATTGAACGGGAAATTATGTACATTAAATGTACGGAATGTCTGGATTTATAAAAAAATTGAATATCGAGAATTGCGTAAATTCAACGGGAAATTGTGTACATTATATCTACAGAATGACTTCATTTGCAGAAAATTCAAATATCCAAAATTGTGTAAATTCTTCGGAAAATTGTGTATATTATCTGTACGGAATGTCTTGATTTTTAGAAAAATTAATTATCCAGAATTGCGTAATTTCAACGGGAAATTGTGTATATTAAATGTACGGATTATCTGGATTTGCCGAAAAATTGAATATCTAGAACTATGAAAATTCAGCGAGAAATTGTTTACATTATTTGTGCTGAATTTCTGGATTTGCTGAAAAATTGAATAACCAGAATTGCGTAAATTCAACCGAAAATTGTGTAAATTATTTGTATAGATTGCCTGGATTTGTAGAAAAATTGAATAATCTGAATTGCGCAAATTCAACGGGAATTTTTGTAAATTATATGTACAGATTGCCTGGATTTGTAGAAAAATTAAATATCCAGAATTGCGTAAATTCATCTGAAAATTATGTTTGCAAATCAAGAATTTCGTAAATTCAACGGGAAATTATGTACTTTATATGTACGGATTGCCAGATTTGCAGCAAAATTGAATATCCTGAATTTCTTAAATTCAAAACGAAATTAGGTAATTTATATGTACAGAACGTCTGGATTTTTAGAAAAATTGAATATCCAAAATTGCGTAAATTCAACGGGAAATTTTTTAAATTTTATGTACGAAATGTCTGGATTCGCAGAAAAATTGAAAATCCAGAAGTGCGTAAATTCAACGGGAAATTGTGTACATTATATGTATGGAATTTCTGGATTTTTAGAAAAATTAAATATCCAGAATTACGTAATTTCAACGGGAAATTGTGTACATTATACGTACGGATTGTCTGGATTTGCAGAAAAATCGAATATCCTGAATTGCGTAAATTCACTGGGAAATTTTGTAAGTTATACGTACGGATTGTCTGGATTTGCAGAAAAATTGAATATCCAGAATTGCGTAAATTCATAGGGAAATTGTGTACATTATATGTACCACTCTAGAATTTTGGGACTTCCTATTTGATTTTGAATGTGAGTATCATTTGTCCTTGTTTCCATATCTTCTCTTTCCCAGAGGATAATAGGATCCACAATGTCAATAATCCAGAATTGCGTAAATTTAACGGGAAATTGTGTACATTATATGTGCGGATTGTCTAGATTTGCAGAAAAATTGAATATCCCGAATGACATAAATTCATCAGATAATTGTGTACATTATATGTACAGATTGTCTGGATTTGCAGAAAAATTGAATATCCAGAATTGCGTAAATTTATCAGGAAATTGTGTACATTATACGTACGGAATGTCTGGATTTGCCAAAAAATTAAATATCAAGAATTGCGTAAATTCAACGGGAAATTGTGTACATTATATGTACGGAATTTATGGATTTGCAAAAAAATTGAATATTCTGAGCTGCGTAAATTCATCGTGAAATTGTGTACATTATATGTATGGATTGTCTGGATTTGTAGAAAAATTGAAAATCCATAATTGCGTTAATACAACGGAAAATTGTGTACGTTAAATGTACGAATTGTCTGGATTTGCAGGAAAATGGAATATCTAGAATTGCATAAATTCAACGGAAAATTGTGTACATTATATGTACGGATTGTCTAGATTTGCAGAAAAAATGAATGTCCAAATTGCGTAAATTCAAAAGGAAATTGTGTTCATTATATGTACGGAACGTCTGGATTTGCAGAAAAATTGAATATCCAGAATTGCGTAAATTCAATGGGAAATTTTGTACGTTATATGTACGGAATGTCTGGGTGTGCAGAAAAATTGAACATCCAGTATTACATAAATTCAACAGGAAATTATGTATTTTATATGTACGGATTGCCTAGATTTGCAACAAAATTGAATATCCTGAATTGCGTAAATTCAACGCGAAATTGGGTACTATATGTACAGAATGTCTGGATTTTTAGAAAAATTGAATATCCAAAATTGCTTAAATTCAACGGGAAATTGTTCACATTATATGTACGGAATATCTGGATTCGCAGAAAAATTTAATATCCAGAATTATGTTTGCGTAAATTCAATGGAAAATTGTGTATATTATATGTACGGATTGTCTGGATTTGCAGAAAAATTGAATATCCAGAATTGCGTAAATTCATCAGGAAATTGTGTACATTATATGTTCGAAATGTCTAAATTTGAGAGAAAATTGAATATCGATAATTGCGTAAATTCAACGAGATATTGTGTACATTATTTATAAGGAATGCCTAGAATTGCAGAAAAATTGAATATTCAGAATTGCGTAAATTCAACGGGAAATTGTGTACATTATATGTACGGAATGTCTGGATTTGCAAAAAAATTGAATATCTTGAGCTGCGTAAATTCATCGTGAAATTTTGTATATTATATGTACGGATTGTCTGGATTTGTAGAAAAATTGAAAATCCAAAATTGCGTTAATTCAACGGGAAATTGTGTACGTTAAATGTATGAATTGTCTGGATTTACCGGAAAATGGAATACCTAGAATTGCGTAAATTCAACGGGAAATTGTGTACATTATATGCACGGATTGTCTAGATTTGCTAAAAAAATGAATATCCAGAAATGCGTAAATTCAATTGAAAATTGTGTTCATTATATGTACGGAACGTCTGGATTTGCAGAAAAAATGAATATCTAGAATTGCGTAAATTCAATAGGAAATTCTGTTCATTATATGTATGTAACGTCTGGATTTGCAGAAAAATTGAATATCCAGAATTGCGTAAATTCAACGGGAAATTGTGTACATATATGTACGAAATGTCTGGATTTGCAAAAAAAATTGAATATCCTGAGCTGCGTAAATTCATCGTGAAATTCTGTATATTATATGTACGGATTGTCTGGATTTTTAGAAAAATTGAAAATCCAAAATTGTGTTAATTCAACGGGAAATTGTGTAAGTTAAATGTACGAATTGTCTGGATTTGCCAGAAAATGGAATATCTAGAATTGCGTAAATTCAACTGGAAATTGTGTACATTATATGTAAGGATTGTCTAGATTTGCAGAAAAAATGAATATCCAGAATTGCATAAATTCAATAGGAAATTGTGTTCATTATATATACGGAACGTCTGGATTTGCAGAAAAAATGATATATCCAGAATTGCGTAAATTCAATAGGAAATTGTGTTCATTATATGTACGGAACGTCTGGATTTGCAGAAAAATTGAATATCCAAAGTTGCGTAAATTCAATGGGAAATTTTGTACATTATATATACGGAATGTCTGGGTGGGTAGAAAAATTGAATATCCAGTATTACGTAAATTCAACGGGAGATTATGTACTTTATATGTACGGATTACCTAGATTTGCAGCAAAATTGAATTTCCTAAATAGGGTAAATTCAACGCGAAATTGGGTACTTTATATGTACAAAATGTCTGGATTTTTAGAAAAATTGAATATCCAAAATTGTGTAAATTCAACGAAAAATTGTGTACATTATATGTACGGAATGTCTGGATTCGCAAAAAAATTTAAAATCCAGAATTATGTAATTTCAACAGGAAATTGTGAATGTACGGATTGTCTAGATTTGCAGAAAAATCGAATATCCTGAATGGCATAAATTCATCTAGAAATTGTGTACATTATATGTACGGATTGTCTGGATTTGCAGAAAAATTGAATATCTAGAGTTGCGTTAATTGAATGAGAAATTATGTACATTACATGTACGGAATGTCTGGGTGGGTAGAAAAATTGAATATCCAGTATTACGTAAATTCAACGGGAAATTATGTACTTTATATCTACGGATTACCTAGAGTTGCAGCAAAATTGAATTTCCTAAATTGCGTAAATTCAACGCGAAATTGGGTACTTTATATGTACAGAATGTCTGGATTTTTAGAAAAATTGAATATCCAAAATTGCGTAAATTCAACGAAAAATTGTGTACATTATATGTACGGAATGTCTGGATTCGCAGAAAAATTTAAAATCCAGAATTATGTAATTTCAACAGGAAATTGTGAATGTACGGATAGTCTAGATTTGCAGAAAAATCGAATATCCTGAATGGAATAAATTCATCTAGAAATTGTGTACATTATATGTACGGATTGTCTGGATTTGCAGAAAAATTGAATATCTAGAGTTGCGTTAATTGAACGGGAAATTATGTACATTACATGTACGGAATGTCTGGATTTATAGAAAAATTGAATATCGAGAATTGTGTAAATTCAACGGGAAATTGCGAACATTATATATTCGGAATGACTGGATTTGCAGAAAATTTGAATATCCAGAATTGCATAAATTCAATGGGAAATTGTGTACATTATACGTACGGATTGTCTGGATTTTCATAAAAATTGAATATCCCGAACTGCGTAAATTCATCGTGAAATTGTGTACATTATATGTACGAATTGTCTGGATTTGCAGAAAAAATTAAAAATACAGAATTGCGTTAATTGAACGGGAATTTGAATACGTTAAATGTACGAATTGTCTAGATTTGCTGGAAAATGGAATATCTAGAATTGCGTAAATTCAACGGGAAATTGTGTATATGATATGTACGGATTGTCTAGATTTGCAGAAAAATTGAATATCTAGAATGGCGTAAATGCATCGTGAAATTGTGTACATTATCGGTACAGATTGTCTGGATTTGCAGAAAAAATGAATATCCAGAATCGGGTAAATTCAATAGGAAATTGTGTTCATTATATGTATGGAACGTTTGGATTTGCAAAAAAATTGAATATCCAGAATTGCGTAAATTCAATGGGAAATTTTGTAAGTTATATGTACGGAATGTCTGAATGTGCAGAAAAATTGAATATACAGAATTATGTAAATTCCACGGGAAATTATGTATTTTATAAGTACATTATATATATGAATTGTCTGAATTTGCAGAAAAATAGAATATCCCAAATTGCGTAAATTCAATGGGAAATTGTGTACATTATATATATGTACGGATTGCCTAGATGTGCAAAAAAATCGAATATACAGAATGCCGTAAATTCATCGGGAAATTGTGTACATTATCTCTATGGATTGTCTGGATTCGCAGAAAAAATGAATATCCAGAATTGCGTAAATTCAACAGGAAATTGTATACATTAAATGTACGGAATGTCTGGATTTGCAGAAAAATTGAATATCCAAAATTGCGTAAATTCAATAGGAAATTATATACGTTATATGTACGAAACGTTTGGATTTGTAGAAAAATTGAATATCCAAAATTGCATAAATTCAACGGAAAATTGTGTACATTTTATGTACGGATTGACTAGATTTGTAGCAAAATTGAATATCCTGAAGTGTGTAAATTCAACGGGACATTGTGTACATTATATGTACAGAAAGTCTGAATTTTTAGAAAAATTGAATATTCAGAATTGCGTAAATTCAACGGGAAATTGTATACGTTATATGTACGAAACGTTTGGATTTGCAGAAAAATTGAATATCCAGAATTGCATAAATTCAACGGGAAATTGTATACGTTATATGTACGGATTGTCTGGATTTGTAGCAAAATTGAATATCCAGAATTGCGTAAATTCAATGGAACATTGTGTACATTATATGTATAGAAAGTTTGAATTTTTAGAAAAATTAAATATCCAGAATTGCGTAAATTCAACGGGAAATTGTTTACATTATATGTACGGAATGTCCGAATTTGCTGAAAAATTGAAAATCCCGAATTACGTAAATTCAACAGGAAATTGTGAACATTATATATACGGAATGTTTGGATTTGCAAAAAATTTGAATTTCTGGAATTGCATAAATTCTACGGGAAATTGTGTACATTATACATATAGAATGTATGCATTTGCAAAAAATTTGAATATTAAGAATTGCGTAAATTCAACTAAAAATTGTGTACATTATATGTACGGAATGACTGAATTTTTAGAAAAATTGATTATCCAGAATTGCGTAATTTCAACTGAAAATTGTGTACATTATATGTACGGATTATCTAGATTTGCAGAAAAATCGAATATCCCAAATGGCATAAATTCGTCGGGAAATTGTGTACATTATATGTACGGATAATCTGGATTTGCAGAAAAATTGAATATTCAGAATTGTGTAAATTCAACGGAAAATTTTGTACATTATATGTACGGAATGTCTGGATTTTCAAAAAATTTGAATACTCAGAATTGTGTAAATTAAACGAGAAATTGTGTATATTATATGTACGTAATGTCTGGATTTGCAGAAAAATTGAAAATCCAAAATTGCGTAAATTCAAAGGAAAATTGTGTACATTATATTTATAGATTGTTTGGATTTTAAAAAAAAAATTGAATATCCGTAACTGCCTAAATTCATTGTGAAATTGTGTACATTATATGTACGAATTGTCTGGATTTGCAGAAAAATTGAAAATCTAGAATTGCCTTAATTCAACGGAAATTGTGACATAAATTCATCGGGAAATTGTGTACATTATATGTACGGATTGTCTGGATTTGCAGAAAAATTGAATATCCAGAATTGCGTAAATTCATCAGAAAATTGTGTACATTATATGTAGGGAATGTCTGGATTTGTAGAAAAATTGAATATCCAGAATTGCGTAAATTCAACGAAAAATTGTGTACGTTATATGTACGGATTGTCTGGATTTGCAGAAAAATTTAATATCCAGAATTGCGTAAATTCTTCGGAAAATTGTGTACATTATATATATGGATTGTTTGGATTTGTAGAAAAATTGAAAATCTAGAATTGCATAAATTCAACGGGAAATTGTGTACATTATATACGTACGGATTGTCTGGATTTGCATAAAAATCGAAAATCCAGAATGGCGTAAATTCATCAGGAAATTGTGTACATTATCTGTACGGATTGTCTGGATTTGCAGAAAAAATGAATATCCAGAATTGCGTAAATTCAACAAGAAATTGTGTACATTAAATGTACGGAACGTCTGAATTTGTAGAAAAATTGAATATCCAGAATTGCGTAAATTCAACTGGAAATTGTGTACGTTATATGTATGGAATGTCTGGATTTGCAAAAAAATTGAATATCCAGAATTGCATAATTTCAACGGGAAATTGTGTACATTATATGTACGGATTGTCTGGATTTGCAGCAAAATTGAATATCTTGAATTGAATAAATTCAATGGGACATTGTGTACATTATATGTACAGAATGTCTGGATTTTTTGAAAAATTGAATATCCGGAATTGCGTAAATTTAACGGGAATTTATTTACATTATATGTACGGAATGTGTAGATTTGCTGAAAAATTGAAAATCCCGAATTGCGTAAATTCAATGGGAAATTGTGTACATTATATATACGGAATGTCTGGATTTGCAGTAAAATTGAAAATCCAGAATTTCGTAAATTCAACTGGAAATTGTGTACATTATATGTATGGATTGTCTAGATTTGCAGAAAAATTGAATATCCAGAATTGCGTAAATTCATCGAGTAATTGTGTACATTATATGTACGGATTGTCTAGATTTGCAGAAAAATCGAATATCTAGAATGGTGTAAATTCATCGAAAAATTGTGTACATTATATGTACGGATTGTCTGGATTTGCAAAAAACAAATGAATATCCAGAATTGCGTAAATTCATAGGGAAATTGTGTACATTATATGTACTAATTGTCTGGATTTGCAGAAAAATCGAATATCCAGAATGACGTAAATTCATCGGGAAATTGTGTACATTATATGTACGGATTGTCTGGATTTCAGAAAAAATGAATATCCTGAATTGCGTAATTTCAACATGAAATTTTGTAAATTAGGTGTACTAATTGTTTTGATTTGTAAAAATTTGGAATTCTGTAGATACTTTGATTATTCAGAATTGCATAAATTGAATGGGAAATTATGTACATTAAATGTACAAATTGTCTGGATTTGCAGAAAATTTGAATTCTGCGGATACGTTGAATGTACATAATTGCGTAAATTCAACGAGAAATTGTGCATATTAGATGTACAAAATGTCTAGATTTGAAGTAGACTTGAATCCTGCCGAGTTGCATCTAAGTACCGAACACATGGTGTGTGTCGTACGCACAACAAAACTGCATGTCACTAACTGACATGAATAGGGGCAATTACATATGTGGTAGATAATGCACCCCATAAAGCGTGAATATGTATCTACATTATAAGCCTTGAATGCATACCCATACTCCAAGGACAAGATGCATCCATGATTTGGGAGGGGTTGACCTCATCGCGGATGTCCATCATCCGAAGTGCATGAGAAACCTTTGAAACATCATGCACAATATATTTTCATCATGCAGAGTAGGAATGTAGACATGTCCACACCTAGAAGGTGTGTCCCAAAGCAAGATACAAAAATGTAGACATATCCACACCCGAAAGATATGGCCCAAAGCATAATGCAAGAAATGAAAACCTAACCTAGGAAAGTAGCTAGACAGGGTTCTAAAAGAAAGTATAAGGAAAAAGTGTACCTCTTGGAGGGGCTAAACCCTTAGGGTCTATAGATCTATATCTTTTCATTTGCTTCTCTAAAGCCTGATGTGTGCTCCATCCATCACATGCAAACAAACAAGCATCAAAGAAAGGAAGGAGTGAAGCAAAGTAAATAAAAGCATTATATCAACCACATACAAGGGTATGGGCATAAACATATTAAAAGCATTGCACATACAAGGCATTAGACATCGCACAAAAGGATTTTGAAAAGTAGGAAGACTTTCTTGCAATTTTAGAAAGATTTGGGGAAAAATGCAATTTTGGGAATTTTGGGGAAAAATATGGGTCAAAATATGATTTTGGGAAAGTTTTAGGTAAATATAAATCTATGACAAGTTTGTTGAAAAAAATGCAAATATAACTAAGTTATGGACCGATATACAAATATGACAAAGTTCCATGACATAATGCGAACATAGCAAATATGATGGCATATTGAATTATTATGAAAAAGCTAGCCATGGACCCTTTTTATTAATATGTGGGCTAAAACTTATTAAAAAGTGAGCTGGGTTAATTTTAAAGGTGGACCTGGGCTAGGCTCTAAAAGCTGATGGGCTTGAACTAGTGAATTGAGAGAAGTTCAGAGATCTGAACCCACATCATCCTCGGATTGGGCCTAAGGCCCCATCTGGCCCAAATCTTACTTAGGGAAACGGTTCGGACCCAGCTAAACGGGTCTGTCTGACCCGCTTCAAAATCTTTCCCTAACCCACCGTTTACCTCTCTCAGAGCCTTCACTCTCACACCCGATCCTTCACTCTCTCTCACACCCGAGCCTCCATGGCCCAGTACCTTGAACTCATCACTCCGAACACCAGCACCACCACTATGGTGGTCTTCTCCATCTCCGAACCAACTCTCTCAACCTCGAAATCTCTCTCTAATCCTCGGATCTGAACTGTCTCTCTGTCTCAGACCACCATGGCCGAAGCCTCTCAAGCTCATCACCGCCACCACCGGCGGTGGTTTCACATCTCAGCCTCAACTTCTCTCTAAAACCGAAACCTATAACCTCTCTCGCTCTGGATCGGTCTCACCCTCTCTTCGATCTAAACGAGGCACAGCCTCCTAGCTCCGTCGTGAAGCCCAGCCGCCAACACCACGATGGTGGTTCCCAACCTCTCATCCTTTTTCTCTCTCTAAACCCGAGCCAAACACTTCATATTTATCCAATCTCTCTCTCTCTCTCTCTCTAAAACCTAGAACTCAACTTCTCGATCTACTACCTAGGAGAGCCCCAAACGGCGCGTGGAACATGAATCGGTGTTGTGGAGGTTAAAGGCTTCACGGATCTGCCAAGAACCGTGGCCGTGGTGACGCGTGAGATCGCATGTGGTGGCGCGTGAGCGCGTGAACAACACAGGTATGACCGAGGGTAAGGTACTGGGATTTTTGTGCTCATGTGCTCTGTGTTTGTGAGCATGTATCAGAGAGTGTATACGCACATATGAAACAGAGGTTTTCGGATTTACCTTTCGTTTTTGTGATTTTTGGTTGATATTTTTCTCTATCCTACTGGCTGTGTTGTTGCTTCCCTTTTGTGATTTAGCCTTTTGTGATTGCTCCGGTGATGTTTGGCTGCAAAGAAAATGTGGAGAAAATTGGAATCTAAACAAAAACAAAAGTGGGGAGAAAAGAATGAGATAGGGATAGAAGAAACTTATTGAAGTTCTTTGTTCTGTCTTCCCTCATAACTGAATTTCTGCACTTTTTTTGAATTTTTCTGGGTTTTTTTTTTTTTTTTTTTTTTTTTTTTTTTTTTTTTCTGTGTTTTGGTGGGATTTTTGGGTTTTTCTCTCTGGGTTGGTGATGGAGGAGAAGGGAGAGAAATGAGAGAGGCTAGAGAGGATTTTCTCTCTGTCCGTAGTAATGAATTGAATTTTGTATTTGAGGGTGGGTATTTGTAGTAATAAATCAGGAGAATTTTGTATTTGAGGGTATATCATTGAGGGCGTAGTAGTGAGTGTGCTGGCAGAGTTTGTTAGAGGGGAATGCTCTGGCAGGTCATCAAATGGCAATAATTTTTTTAAAAAAATTTGATAAATCTTGAGCCGTTCAATTGGTTCAAGTGGAGGAATGTGACATAGAATTTTGCTTAGTTATTTTGTTTTTAAAAATTTTATTTTGGTCAGGTGAAATTTTAGAGGATAAGATCCATTCCCATTAAATCCTCTAATTTCATATAATTTTTATTTAAATGTAAGAAATATGACACTTAAAAATCAAATAAATGCCACATATGTCTCACATTGAGTTAAAATCAAAGAGGATTGAAGGATTCAATAGAAGGGCTTTCCCAAATTTTATTTATCTATATTTCCTTCTTCTCTATTTAAAATTCTTTTTACAATTTTTTTTTGATAAATTTTATTTTTAAAATTTAGAATTTTATTATTATTATTATTATTATTATTATTATTATTATTATTATTATTGGTAAAATGAAATGATATTATTAAAATTTCAAATTAATATATATATATTTTTTAATTTTACGCCTCATATGAGTCAAATAGATTTTAACTATTGAAATCTAGCTATGCATAATATTGGATCTATTAAGCTGAACCACTTAACCCATCTCTGCGCTTGATATGAATCAATTTTGCCCCCCTTTGTTTTCTTAAATTTCGCTAGGCAATAAGCACGATTTGGTTCCTTTTTTTTGTCCGCTTGAGATACCGTCGTTTTGCAGCTGCACATACTTGATCAATGGAAGCTGTAATTTACAGTATTTACTGTACATTCGTTTACAAATCGGTGCTTCTATTTGATCCTTCCAACTTCTCCATTTCCCTTCTCTTGAAACATATTTATTGTAACTATGCTTTATGAGATAAATATTAATGTTAATTTGCTCCTTGTTTTGATCATGAAATCCAATCATTCTTATAGCTTAACAAGTAAGGGGATTATATTTCTTTCATTCCTATTCCATTTGACTCTATTTAATATATTGATTTTATTTCATTCCTTTTTTTCTAATAAGTAAATAAATGGTTTAAAAAGTAGCATGTATTATTTATAGTATATGAAATCACTTGAAAAAGAAAAGAAAAGAAAAGAAAAAAGTGTGCAGGATTCTCAATTGAATGGTTCCAAGATATGAATCAAACCTGCATTATGATTCTAATGATATCAATATCAATATATATATATATATATCCTAGTGAATTTTTTAATTTTTATCGGAAAAAAAATGATTGAACATTGTGCAAGCCAAGCTAATTAATTGATTGATTAGTAACTATTAACTAACAGCCTCCTAACTAACTTTGTTCCAAAAAAGTTGTCAATTTTGCTAATTGTTACAAAAGACCCTAGGAACTAACTAGTGGCAGGGAATGGTTGTTGCACCCGATTTTGGTTTGATGTTTGGTATGGAGAGGTCCCCCTAATTGTTACAAAAGTTATTGGACATTTTGTTACAAAAAGTACTACTTCGGATGGTCTTGCATCACTTCCACAATTAACCGTGAATGTGCTTATTTGATGCTAGTTTCAATTTTTTTTATTTTCATATTAGTTTTAGATAAATTTATATGATGGAAGGTTATTAGCTGCACTGGTTAATGAGAAACATTTAACTGAGCATTCTTTAGGGACCATTTGTATAGCAATCACATGTTGATATTCTTTAAAATTCTTTGTAAAATAAACCCACTAATTATATCTATGGATACAACTATTTTCTTTCTTTCTTGTTTAGTATCTTTTTGTCTTCAAAAGTTTCTTGACAAACATTTTTCGAAAGGGGAAAAAGACCCTAAAAAAAAAAAAAAACAAAAAAAAACAAACAGGATTACCTGCATGGACTTAAAATGGTGAAATCTTGTGCAAATTAACTAGCTTACACCCCCCAATAATGTTGTATTAAAATGGAGGCATCTAGTGGCATGAAAATGTCAGCCTTGTTACACGCTTTACTCTAAAGTGTTCTTTGGTTGAAGAGGGAAGTAATTGAGAAAAACAGAAATTATTGTGAGGAGGCACAAGTTGATGGTTAATAGCAGTGGGAAATAGGTTAGCAAATTCTTTTATTGGCATAGGCATAAGAGCTTGCATATCTTAATTTCCAAGGTTCATTTAAAGTTTGAAGTTAATTATCTTTAATTTGGAAACTCCTATTTGTTCATTTGGCTAGTAAGGACTGTTGATAATATGTTTTTGTTGAGTTTGTAGGTCATTTAATGTAGAAGACATGTCCTAATTGAGGAGATTTTGTCAAGACCTGGAAATGATCTTTGTTAATGTATCTTCAAGTTACGAATTTCATTGACTCATTGCTTGTGGATAAAATGTGTGACTTATGGCTTGATAATGGTGTATTAGATCTTTGATAGAACCAGAGTACCAAGTCCATTTGTATATATGCATTTGTAGATATTTGCTTCATTTGGGCTTACTGAGTATTTGAAATGTCTTATAATATTTTATTTTGCTTCATATTTTATTTGAAACTTTTCAATTTTAAGTAGAATTAATATTTGGAAGAGAATGGTGTTCAAGTGATTGCCCAACGAATTGTGTTGCCCATTTATGGTTTCAACCCCATCTTCCCCTCTCCCCCGCCATCTCCCTAAAAAAGAAAAAAGAAAAAAGGACAATAACAATATTTATGTTGGACAATAACAATATTTGCTTTGATCATGAAAATTTGCCTTTGATCATGAAAATTAAAAATGAATAGTGTATAATAAAAATTATGTTAGAGGTGATCCCATGTGAAAAAGACTTTGCACTAATCACAATTTGGATCAACTTTAGAACCAAGTAAGTTTAAGAACGCTTTTGGGATTTTTTTTTGTTTTTGTTTTTTTTAATAGCTTATTTGTATAGTGTTTATTGAAAGATATATAGTTCTCTGCTACGTCTTATATTAAATGTGTTACAAAAAATTAAAAGCTATTTTATTTTTAGATAAAAAGAAAAAATAAATTTTTTTTCAATAATTTCCAATGCACACAATCTTAACCCTCATTTTATGATAATAAATCAAAATTGAATCTCATCATTAATCTACTTACACAGCCTTAAAATAATGGTTAAAAAATACATAAACATAGCAGCAATTAGCGTCCAAGGCCGGTCTACCACTTACCAACTACGGAGAGACTATCGAGCTATATGTAGCACAACGAGTCGAGGTAGGAGTCATGGGCCTAATGGCTTACAATTCAATTATAGTCGCACAACGAGTCGAGGTAGGAGCCATGGGTCTCATGGCTTACAATTAGGGGTGTGCAAACCTGTACCGGAGCCGACAAGATCGACCGACGCCGACCTTCCCGCACCACCACTGCCACCGACCGATGGAGCCGATGTCGGCGATCGGAACGCAAAGGGACATCCAATGCCGGTGCGGTGCAGTCGTCGGAGCTGCAAATCCCTCACTGATAGGTGTCGAACCGAACCGATATAGGTAAATAGTTTAATAGTTTTTCAAACTTTTGGATACGGTGTTGTTTACTAAGTATGGATTTTAATTTTTTTTACTAAAACATCGTCGTATTGGGTTTTATTATTAAAAAAAAAAAAAAACACACAAAACGGCACCGTTTGGTTCTAGGTTTTCAGATTTCCCTCCCTATAAATACACTCTATTCTCTCTCATAAGACTTAACTCTCTCTCTCGCTCTTGCCGGACTAACGACTCGTGTCTGAGCTCGCATCAGCTCACCGTGGACAGGCGCCCATAGTCACTGGTAAGCCATCTTTGTGTCTTGGGTATCTTGTTATTTTTTTGGTTGTTTGTAGTACGAACTTTACATGCTGGCTGCTGGGTTTGTGTTTCTTTGTGAATGTTTGCCTTACATGGTAACATGGGTTTGTGTTTCTTTTTATTCTTTGTGTCCTGGGTTTGTGTTTCTTGTTATTTTACATGCTACAAACATTGTACTCTGTTTTATGAGAAAACAATCAAAACACGTTGTTCTTGATTTGTTGATGAGGTGAATAGTAAAGGTGATAAGGTATTAGACATTTAGTTAGCATTCCCATTTAACTTATTTAAGTGCGGTGAGGGTAAGTGGGTGACCCCAGACCCACCGACTCTATTTTCTCCACTTTAATGAGTTTCTATTTTTTTGACTTTATATTTTATATTGCGAGGTAAAAACTAAAATGTAAAAAATAAAACAAAAGGTTGAGATAGTTTTTTTTTTTTTTTTTTTAATCTTAAATTGATTTGAAGATTTTAGAATCCCAACAGAACAAGAGTCCATGAAAATACAAACCTCAAAACCTCATATAAATAAAAGAATAAACTCAATCTAACCGGTCCAATTAATAACAGAATCCCTCTCTCTTTTTTTAATGTAGTTTTTTTTTTTTTTTTTTTTTTTTTTTTTTTTTTTTTTTTTTTTAAATTAATGGTAAAGCAGGTGAATACTGATTCAGTATTACTAAATAGTAAGTGTCTAAAGAAATGTTAAAACTGACCAAACTGATTAAACCGAGCCGACGAAACCGCACCGCTATAGGTCGTTCAAGTTTTTTTACTTATTCTAGAGAGTTTTAGCGCATTTTGCTCATTTTAGCAACGTCGAGGGGTATTTTTTTAGTAATTTTAGATGTTTTGGGCATTTTGACAACCACAGAGGTGACTAACAAGCCATAGCACAAGACAAGAAGGATAAAAGCATGCATGTAAAAAGATGAGGAAGATGGAGCTGAACTCATGTCGTAAAGCCCCATCCACAGTCACGTAGCTTGGTACAAACTCTTTTTTTGTTTTTTGCTAAGAGGTACAATTGGGTGTCTTTTTGTGAAAACAGTCTTGAGTTTGATTTCGCTGCTTGCGTTTTCTGGGAAAAGCACATATCAAAAAACCAATAAATACACCAAAAACTCTAAAATAACCCGCTTAGAACTACCAAAATGCCTAAAATGCACAACGAATGTCCAAAATTTCCCAAAACCCTAGAAAATGGCCAAAATACCATTGAAACCTCAAAAATAAGAAAAATTCCCTCGAAACTTCTGAAAGTGACCAAAATACCCCCAAACTAAGCCAAAATACTTGGTTTCTAGTTGTTTGCTCATTCTAGAGGATTTTAGATAATTTTGCTCATTTTAGCAATGTCGTTGGGTATTGTGGCCATTTTAGAGGTTTTCGGGTTATTTTAGTCGTTTTAGAGATTTTGAGGCTATTTCGGTCAATTCAGAGGTTTCGGGAGATTTTTTTTGGCATTTTGTGGTTTAGGGGTTATTTTGGTAATTTTCGTAGCATAATGGCCATTCTAGTGATTTCAAGGGAACTGTTTTGTCAATGAAAAATTATTTTACCCGTGAGAAATACCAAAATATCAAAAAATCGATAAATACACCAAAACCTCTAAAATGACCCCTCTAGAACTGCCAAAATGACTAAAATGCACCACGAATGTTCAAAATATGCCAAAACCCTAGAAAATGACGACAAGAAGCCCGACAACTATCCAAATGATCTGAATACCATTGAAACCTCAAAAATATACAAAATACCCTCGAAACCTCTGAAAATGACCAAAATACCCCGAAACTAAGCCAAAATTCACTCGATTTTAAAGATTTTAGGGGTATTTTGGTCGTTTGTGAGGTATCGGGGCATTTTGGTCATATGTGAGGTATCAAGGTTTGACTACTCGTTCCAGCCGTTTCAAAGGTGTTTTGGTCATTTTAGAGGTTTTCGGGTTATTTTAGTCGTTTTGGAGTTTTTGAGGCTATTTTGGTTAATCAAGGGAGTTTTTTTGTCAATAAAAAATTATTTTACCCGTGAGAAAAATCAAAATATCAAAAAACTAATAAGTACACCAAAACCTCTAAAATGACCCCCTTAGAATTGCCAAAATGCCTAAAATGCACCACGAATGTTCAAAATATCCCAAAACTCTAGAAAATATCCAAAACGACGACAAATAGCCCGACAACTTTTAAAATGATCATAATACAATTGAAATCTCAAAAATAAGCAAAATACCCTCGAAACCTTTGAAAATGACCAAAATACCCCTAAACTAAGCAAAAATACACTCGATTTTATAGATTTTAGGGGCATTTTGGTCGTTTGTGGGGTTTCGAGATTTGACTACTTGTTCCAGTCGTTTCAGGGGTATTTTGGTCATTTTAGAGGTTTTCGAGTTATTTTAGTCGTTTTAGAGCTTTTGGGGCTATTTTGGTTAATCAAGGGAATTTTTTTGTCAATAAAAATTATTTTACCTGTGAGAAAATCCAAAATATCAAAAAATCGGTAAATACACCAAAACCTCTAAAATGACCGCCTTAGAACTGTAAAAATGCCTAAAATGCACCATGAATGTCCAAAATATCTCAAAACTCTCGAAAATGGCCAAAACAACGACAATATGGCCGACAACATTGAAAATGATCATAATACATAAACCTCAAAAATAAGCAAAATACCCTTGAAACCTGTGAAAATGACCAAAATACGCCTAAACTGAGCCAAAATACACTCGATTTATGTCATGGTGAGTTGGGCTATGAACCTGCTTATATATTTTATCTTCCCTAAAAACCCTCAGATCTCTTTTTTAGTCCTTAGAGGCTTCATTTCTACAATTGTATTGATCTTCTCAGGATCTACCTCAATTCCTCTCTGGCATACCATGAACCCCAACAACTTTCCTGACGTCACATTGAAAGTGCACTTCTTTGGATTTTGCCAAAGCTTGTAGAATCGGATCCGCTCGTAAAGCTGGTATGTGCCTTTCACGGTCTTTGGACTTCACTATCATATTATCCACACAAACTTCAACTTCTTTGTTTATCAAATCATGCAACAGAGTAATAGCTGCCCGCTGGTAAGTGGCACTAGCATTCTTAAGGCCAAATGGCATGACCTTGTAACAATAGGTCGCCCATAGAGTAATAAAGGACGTCTTTTCCATATCTTCTGGAGCCATCTTTATCTGATTGTATCCCAAAAAGCCATCCATGAATGACAGCAACGCATGTCCTGCTGTATTATCAACCAAAATATCAATATGGGGCAACGAAAAATCATCCTTTGGGTTGGCTTTATTAAGGTCTTTAACGTCTACACACATCTTCACCTTCCTATCTTTCTTTGGCACTGGAATCACATTAGCTAACCATTCTAGATAGTTTACCACTCTCAAGAATCCCGCATTGTACTGTTTCTCAACCTCTTCCTTGATCTTAAGAGTCCATTCTTACCTTATCCTTTTCAGCTTCTACTTGACTAGCTTTATGGTTAGGTCTGTAGGAATGCAATGTTGCACTATATCTGTATCAATTCCCAACATATCCTTGTATGACCATGCGAACACCTCTTTGAATTCCTTCAGCAGTGTGACTAGTGCATCCTTCTCAGAGGAAGTTAAAGTGTTGCCAATCTAGACCATCTTAGGTTCATCCTCAGTTCCCAGGTTAATAGACTAGGGTTCTTCTTTTATAGGTTCTACATGTCCTTGTTTTAATTCCCCATCATTAAAAGTTTCTTTACTAATTTCTGAAATAAAACATTCAAAGCCAATAAATACGCAGAATCAGAAATTATTTTATAAGGGGTAAAGTTTTTAATAGACTCAACAGGAATCGACCCTGCAGGAATGGACACATGATCACAAACAGACTCAACAAGAATAGTAATACTAGCAAAGACAGACTCAATGGGGATGGAAACGATGCTTTTAGTAAGAGTAAATGGTTTTGTGGTCTTGGTCTTCTCCAAAGGGTCTTCCATAGGGTGGGTGGCTCCCTCCTATGCCCAGTTCTTCAACTTGGTTGTGGCCTTGGTGATGGCAGCTAGCTCTCAGTGAGTTCCTTCTTCTTTCAACATCAACACCTTAGGGTCTTCATCCATATAATCTGGACCTTCTCTATCAACTTCCATATCTGCGGGCTTGTCAAATACATAACCATCCAATCGTTCTATGCTGTCCATCCATTCTCCAAATAAATCCTGCCTCCTTTTATTGCTTGGACGGAAATATTGGGGGAAGTACTCAGATTCACTACATTCCATTCTTTCATCTTCATCTTTAAGATTCTCCAAGGTTAAGTTTCTAAAGCTGTGGATCATTAGATTTCTATCACGCACTGCTAGTCTTGCATCTATATCATCTTCATCATTAGTGTATGTGGTTAATGAGCCAAACTATGAATTATGAAACAAACCGAATTCGGGATTCTCCTTACCATACTTATCATATCAGGGGCCCAATTTTGGATTAACATCTGTAATGCAACTCTAATCCGATGGTCGTTTATAAAGGTACTCATCATAGTCTCCCCCTACGGCTTCCTCATCATCTTCCATGTCTTCGTCATAATAGTCCACCTCGTTAAAAGAATTATCTTCATAGAAGGCTCCTACATCCTCATCTTCTTTATCACTAGGGGGTTCACCCCTATCATTACCGCTGTCTCGACTACCATAATCTTCACTGTCACTATCATTGCTGTTATTGTCTCCACCATCACTGTCTTCGCTATCATTTTACTATCACTATCTTTATTGTCATCACTATTACTATCTTCACTACCACTGCATTCATCGTCATCACTAGGGGCTTCTCCCTCTTCATCACTAGGGGCTTCTCCCTCTTCATCATCTATCCTTGGTTCATAGGGATCTTTCAGCTCATGTTGGCAGACTTCCCAATATTCTTCCTCCTCTATGTTAAAGATAGCATCACCCAGTAGTGTAGTCATAGCATCGGGATCCATATAATCTGCCCAATCAGTTGGGACCCAGTCTGTATCTCTCTCCTTTACTTTAGGAAGCTTTATGTCACAATCAAGGAATAATTTAAATTCAGGCAACATTACTTTCGATTCCAGATCATATTTTGGTTCAGGAAATCCCCAGTAATGCTAGCAACCCCCAGCTTTGATAAACTTCCCATTCAGTGTAGGAGTGTATGGCTTTAAAGGCCTTTGGGGG
This sequence comes from Notholithocarpus densiflorus, assembly GCA_030021035.2. Taxonomy (NCBI): domain Eukaryota; kingdom Viridiplantae; phylum Streptophyta; class Magnoliopsida; order Fagales; family Fagaceae; genus Notholithocarpus; species Notholithocarpus densiflorus. The sequence goes on along the minus strand of JARYZH020000025.1, from coordinate 4,427,596 downwards.
CTAGGAAGCCCCTTTGCTTTAGCTTTTGCATGGGCCATCTTCTTCAATTCCATCTCCAATAAGTCTTCAGCTGCCTCTTTCACGATCTTCCTTAGGCTCATCCCTAGAAAATAACTCATCTTTCTCATTATTGCTACCACATTGTTGTTGCCATACGGATTAAAGTCCATAAGGATCTTTTCAACCTTTTCTGTCATTCTTTCAAAATCAGGTTTCTCAATCTCAAAGCCATCTGGGGTTATTGGTTCCTTCTCAGATTGGATACCACAAATGGGCTTTGGGACAATTAAAGTGTCCCTATATATAGTAACTATAGCTCCCACATGTGGAAATCGAACCTATTGATACAAGGTTGAAGGTACAACCTTTGTTTCATGAATCCATGGTCGCCCAGGAAGCATATTGAAGCATGAGGCTATGTTTAATACTTGAAACTCCATCTTTTGATCCATAGGTCCTATGGTGAGCTCCAATGTCATTGTCCCCAAAACATCCCTTCTGCTATTGTCATATGCTCTCACATGCTGATTAGATGGCACAAAATCTTTAATAATCAAGCCCAGACAACTTGTGGTTTTTAATGGACACACATTCAAAGCACTTCCATCATCAATTAAGACCATTGGTATCCTCTTCCCCTGGCATCTACAATAATATGCAACAAGTCATTATGACGCTTCCCTTTTTAGTTAAATTCTTGTTAGAGTAGGAAATAGTAAGCTCCCTATATATAGATCCAATCATAGCATTCAAATCTTGAGAAGTAGTGGTTGTAGGGACTTGGATCTGATTGAGAAGGTCTACCAGATATTGCCGGTGTTTGTATGAGGCCATGAGTAAACCCTATTACTTGTGTCTTCTTCAACTGCTTAAGAACCTTATCCTCTTCACTGGGTGTGTGTTGGGCTGCCTTATTTAGGGCATCTACCGGGTTGTCTGCCTCTAAATGTGGGGGTTTGAAGTGTCTCCCCCATTGTGATGTGGGCAATTTTTGATGAATCACTTGGTTCAATATCTTAGGGTTTGAAGTGTCTCCCCCCATTTGTGGGTTGTAAATTATTTGAGTGGGTTTTGAAGTGTCTCCCCTCATGTGTGGGTTGTGGATTATCTGAGTGGGGTTTGAAGTGTCTCCCCCCATATGAGGATGTTGGGTAATTTGGGATTTCTGAATTATCCTCACTCCATATGTCATATCTTGTTGTAGATGTAATACCCATTAGCTCTTCCCAAGTCATCATAAAGAATTAGGGAATGTCATAGATCAACTCAGATGGGTCCTCTTTTTTTTTTTTTTTTTTTTTTTTCCTCAAGAATCAAACAGTTGATCCTTGGTCCCCTCCCAAAATTATGATTAGGCAAAGGATTGTTGGTGATACTAGGCCTTGTAGGCGGTGCAATCACTTTTGTGTCTATTAAATCCTGAATTGCATGACGGAGATTATAACACCTGTCAGTGTCATGGCCTAGGCCTTGATGGTAGGCACACCTTTTGCTCACATCAAATTTAGCAGGTAATGGGTTTGGGACTGGTCTCGGTACTAAGGGTTTTAGTAACCCTTTTGCTTTTAGCTTTTCAAACACCTGACTTGCCGGAATATAAAGTTCATGAAATTCTCTCCTAGGCCTTAGAGGCAGTCCTTGTGATACTTGCACTGGGGCAATGAGTTGGTATGGATTAGTTTTATATATGTTGGATATTTCTACACTTTTAGAGTTAAAAGGCCCAAAATTCCTTTTAAATTTAGGTGCATCTTCATTTTTTATAGTCCCATTATTTATAGCACCCTCAATTGGAGTCCCAGCAACTATTAAGGCCTTAAAATTTGGAAAATATTGAGCGAATAAATACTTATGATGTATAGACAACAAATTCTTTACAACCATTGTCAATTGTTCCTCTTTATTAGGTCTATTCATCATCTGGGCAGCTTTAGACCTCCATTTAGTTATGAAGGCTGAAAATGACTGCTTGGTAGTCTACAAGTCCTTTCTCGTCACATCTACATCTATGTTGTACCTGTATTAGCTATGGAACTCCCTACATATGTCCTCCCAATTCCGAGCTCTAGTATCTTCCATATTAAGGAACCATCTGAGGGCGGTTCCGGTCAAGGTATTTTGGAACATCTGTGTTAGCATCTCTTCAATTGCTCCCAAAGGCTACATAGCCCTCACGTACATCTTCAAGTGAGACTCAGGGTAGCCAGTGCCATTGAATTTGTCCAAGACTGGCATCTTGAACTTTAGAGGTAGCCTTACGTCTAGGAAAAGAGAAAGCGATTAATAATCCAAGAGATCATCCATCCATCATGCCCTCTTAATCATCTCTTCCATCTTGCTCATCTTCTCATTGATCTTTTTTTCACTCTCTGAGATGGGGGAAGTCTGATTAGTCTTGTCTTTTTCTTGACTATTCTTCATATTCTGGAACTGTTGTACCATGAGATTCATGTCTTCCCTCAGTTGGATTTGGCTAGCCACCATTGTGTTTAGCAGCTCTTGAGTACTCATCTGTTCTTCAGCATTTTGGTGTTCCTCTCCTTCTGCCATGGTGACAGAGTCTTCAGATCTCTTGTGGCTTGGGCTATCTTATAAGTCAAACACTGGGTTGCGATGCTGTAATTGTGGGGTGCCTTCTATGCACAAGGGCTTCAGTACTGTGATGGGCTTGGAACTGGAACTTGCTTGGCTATCACTCTTTGGTTCTCTTTGGAGTCTTGCCTCTGATCTTAACTAGATTTTCCCCTAAGAAAAGGTAGGTTGGCTTAATCCAGGCCAGGTCCCCATCTATTTCAATCCAGTCAACCAAAACAAACACATATAGGATGTAATGAAATTTTAACATGGATCAGCTTAAGGATAGGTTCTAAGTCATTACATTGTAGGGTGGGTTTGTTGTTTTATTGTTTCCCATAGCCAGGACGTTACACCTCCCAACTTGTAATGTAATGAACGTTACGTTGGTCGAAACGGCATGGTTTATACTTTTCAGTCAACAAGAAATGATCTGATGACTTCAGTGTGGTAAAAATGCATGTTTGTATTGCATACAAAAGATACGCTGCGAAAAAATTAACGGATCTACTTCATTCGCAATTGATAATATGTACTATGTAAGTTTCAGAATTTAAGAACAAGAAAGCATACCTTGGTGTGGTGAAATTCAAAACCGAAGATCAGAAGTTCTTGGGAAGACTTTTAATATTCACTCCAATTCCACTTAATGCCCAAGATGTGTGGTCTTTCAATCAGTTTCCAAGGAGAGAATAATAAGTGTCCAACACTCATATACAAACCATTTCATTCCTTATGAGAACTCTCTTATGAAAGAGCTTCATCTTAACCTTATGAAAAAGCACTTATGAAATTCTGTATGTTTCTCTCCTTATATACAACTGATTATCTAATTGGACTAACCTTTTGGGCCATTCCAATTGGGCTCTAGTATGTGGCTTGGAGTGGGATCAAAAGGGAACAAATAAGACTCTAGCTCCAATGGGCCTTAGGCTTTTCTGTTAACTCTTGACAAGTCCAAAGTTACCATTAATTATATTCAATACCACTATAAGAATATAATTGCACTCTAGGCCTTATTAATAAATTATATCCCAAGACTTTATTATACATGCAACCCCTTCATTAAAATATTCGTAGTAGTACAAAGTCATGAATGTAGACTGCCACTTTGAAGATTACTACATCTTAATCCTTGAGTACTCAGTTTAATCCTTTATGTTATTCAATATATATTTATGAAATCCAATTTCATAAATATATATACTTTAGTAACTCCTTACTAAAGTGGTTGGGCCCAACACTCTGAATAACCAAATCCATTAAACTCATCTCAAGGGAATATTTTATATCTTCGTTAAGAGATTATGAATTCCATCTTGTGAATATATGTTCCATCAACATTAAATGCGGCTGCCCAACATACTGAGGTTTTGATCGTAACTTATAGATCTCATTCCTGATATATCAAAGCATCCTACATCTCATGATCAGGTCCATTATTCTCTCAGGATTTAGAGTTGATGTAAATAGAAGTCGTGAGATTTATTATTCATTTGACATTTAGAGATTTTGAGGCTATTTTGGTCAATTAAGAGGTTTCGAGGGAGTTTTTTTATGGACATTTGGCGATTTTGGGGGTATTTTAGTGATTTTGGGAGTATATTGGCCATTCTAGTGATTTCAAGGGCATTTTTTTGTTAAAAATAAATTATTTTACCCTAGATTGTTACCAAGATATCAAAAAACCTATAAATACTCAAAAACCACTAAAAGGACCCCCCTTAGAACTTCCAAAATGACTAAAATGCACCACGAATGTCTAAAGTATTCCAAAACCCTAGAGAATGACCAAAAAGCACCTAAAACGATGAAAACAATCGCGAAAACTTATAAAATGACCAAAATAAGATTAAAATGTCAAAAATAAGCAAAATACCCTTGAAACCTCTGTAAATGACCAAAATGCCCCTAAACTAAGCCAAAATACACTCTATTTTCTAGGCTTTTGGGGTATTTTGGTCGGTTTCAAGTAGCTTTGCTCGTTTTATCAATGTCGAGGTCTATTTTCAAATCATTTTAGATGTTTGGGGCATTTTGGTCATTTACGAGAGATATCGTGATTTGACAGCTCATTCTAGCCATTTCAGGGGTATTATGGTAATTTTAGAGGTTTTCGGATTATTTTAGTCATTTTAGAGATTTTGAGTCCCTTTTGGTCAAATAATAGGTTTCGGGGGAGTTTTTTCTTGACATTTGGTAGTTTTGAAGGTATTTTGGTGATTTTGGTGATTTTGGGAGTATATTGGGCGTTCTAGTGATTTCAAGGGTATTCTTTTGTTAAAAAATAATTATTTTACCTGAGAGAATTAGCAAAATATCAAAAAACCTATAAATATACCAAAACCTCTGAGTTGATCCCCTTAGAACTGCCAAATTAACTAAAATGCACCACGAATGTCAAAAATATTTTAAAACACTAGAAAATGAATAAAAAGCCCGCAAAACGACGACAACAACCCCGAAAACTTATAAAATGAATAAAATACGATTGAAACCGAAAAAATAAGCAAAATACCCTTGGAACCTCTGAAAATGACCCTAAACTAAGTCAAAATACACTGCATTTTCTAGACTTTTGGGGTGTTTTGGTAGGTTTCAAGTTGGTTTACTCATTCTAGAGGATTTTAGAGCATTTTGCTCATTTTAGCATTATCGAGGTATATATTTTGCCAAAATATCCAAAAAACTGTAAATATACCAAAACCTCTCAAATGACCCCCATAAAACTGCCAAAATGACAAAAATGCACGAATATCCCAAACTCTAGAAAGTGACCAAAATGCCTTCAATTAAACAAATTAATTATTTATGACACGCCAATAAATTGGATTTTAAGGCATAAACCCCAACATTTAGGCTATGAGTTGGTGAGTTCACCATTGGGTACCTGAATCTAATGAAGACCGGTGATCCATGGTTACTACCACTAGATTTTGAGATGGGTTCATGCATAATTGTTGTTTAATGGCATACACAATGGTAGTTAGGGAAAGCTTAAAAAAACCAACATGGCATTTCAAATAACATTTCATATAATATCATACAAACAATATACAAACATAAGCAATATCATACAAGCAAAATATCATACAAACACAAGGGTATTTAATTGGTCATTTAAAGTCTAATATGAAGCTTAACCCTCGACATCCCCTGCGAAGTCGCCATTGTGAGAGACCGGGGTGAAAACTCAGCACTCAGAAAAGGGGTTAGGCATCGGCACCTTCCCTTTTCAGGATCTTATGGAGTTGCCACTTATTTTATAAGTAAAATAAGAAAACTATACAAAAGATTACAAAATGTCTTAAATAATACACATTCTCATTAATTGGGAATACATACAACTTGATAGAAAGAACTATACATGGCTTTGTTTCCTAGTTACAATCTAGTAAAAAAATAATACAAGGCCTTGTTTCCTAGTTACAATCTACCCAAAAAATAAGACACTCTTCTACGAACCTAAGATTCTCAAATTCGGGGGCTAGGTTATAGGATGGGAAGGTGTTAGGCACCCATATTGCCTAGACAAAGTCTAGTCTTCTAGGCTTTTAAATGACCTTTTAAATACCCATTAAAAAAATGACATGCAAATTATTGTGTCAACATTCCTAGATCTAAAGTTGGTTAATGTGCAAAATACTAGATTTGTTGTATTTATGCAAGGAGGAATCACATTTGAATTTTATTTAAAGGAAAAAGATTTTTTAAGAGAAGTTTCAAATTAAGCAAAAATGAATTTTTTGATAAAAAATTCAAATCTGATTTTAGGTTTAGGAGAACAATGGAAATTTAAAAAATAAATTCAAATCTGATTTTTGGTTTTGGAAAACAACGGAGACTTGAAAAATAAATTCAAATTTGATTGTTGGTTTTGGAAAAAAATGGAGATTTGAAAAATAAATTCAAATCTGATTTTCGGTTTTGGAAAACAATGGAGATTTGAAAAATATATTCAGATCTGATTTTTGGTTTAGCATAAAGAAAAAAATCTAGTATTTAATCATATGAATTACATAACTACATGAACAAAACACACACATATAAACAAACATTCATCGTATAACCATTAGAAAGAAAAATCAAAACAAATAAAAGAAAGAACATGTTAGAAAATGCATAAAAAATTGAATTAATTTCATGGAGATGTAAATAAGAAGATGGAAACTTACCTGCATCAATGCATCAGTGAATATTGGAAGGGAATGGGGAAATCACTTTAGAGTTAGAGAGAGGATAAGTCTCTCTAAGTCCTGAAGAGATTGTACTTAACAAAAAAGAAAGTCCTAAAGTTGAACTTCCAGAATTTCTTTTACGTTAAGAGCAGAGGGGTGTTGATTTCTGATTTTAATTCTGTATTTATAGAGCTGTTGTGCTTAAAAATCAAGCTAGGGTTGCTTAGAAAATCAGCAAGCTCGAGTTAGATCGAATTTTATCCCTAAAAAATTGAACCTAATGTGTTTTAGCTTGATCTGAAAGTTTATGGGCCGGGCCTCAAAGTTGTGCTAATCAGCACTATGAAAGTGCCAATCAGCACTCCTAGAGTGCCAATCGGCACTCTTAAGTGCCGAGCCCATTTTCCTCTTTTGGTTCATTTGGAATCTTTTTTAGGGGTTTTCTAAGTCGGGAATTGCACTTGGACATCTTTTAAACTTGTATTCCAAAATAAACTCCTTTTAATTTGATAATTAGGTCATTAAAATAATAATTATCTAAAAGATAATTATTTTTAAAAACTTAATTATCAACAACTCTTTTATTATCTAATTATCCATTTTATTCCCATGCAATCAAGTTTATTTTTGATCAAATCCAACATCCAATCACATAAATTCTTAATTAATTTTAATTGTTGACCAATCGGAATTAATTTCAATTAATCACACGTGACTAGCTTCACCCATATAAAATGCATGCAAATCGTGAAAACTTGATCTTGTGATATCTTTCAATCCGATGGTCCGATTTAGGACCGGGCATATTGTCACTATTGTTAGAGTCTCAAGATCATGTTTATGACATATGATGAATGATCTAATACATGAAATGTAATTAAGATTTTTGGGTATTTAGAATGGTCATTTCATGAAATGTAACTAAGATTTTTGAGTGTCTATAGCATGTTTGCATGAATCTTGTGTGTTTGTTTTTACAAATCCTGTGTGGTTGTGTGTTTGTGTGAGTTATGTATGTTTATTTGTGTCTTTGGTGTAAATGCTCATTTTTTAGTGGCCTGTTTGTGTTTGGACGTAAATTGCTCGGTCGAGTGGTCCCTTTGGTGTAAATTTCTCATTCTTAAGTGGTCTATTTGTGTTTGGATGTAAATTGCGCGCTTTGAGTGGTCCTTTTTATGGACAGAAGGGGTCTTTGGAGTCCCCACCTAGTTTTTACAATGGTCTAGGAACCATATATATAACATCCCTTCGAGGAAGGACCTTTTGATCTTACTACCAGAGATATGGGTTTAGAGTTTAGGTACGGTCTTGGGAAGGTGTTAGGCACCCAAAATCGCCCAACCCTAAGGTTGGCCTCCCATCATAGTGTCTTAATCTTAACCTTATTAAAAATTAGTTCAACACTTGTATTCTAGACTCACACATACACTAACATAAATCTAGCAAACAACATGGCATCTTTATCCCTAAACAAGCATACTTATCTATCCACAAAGCAAAAGAAAGCCAAACACACATAAACCCTAACATTCATCTAACATGGAAAAAACCCTATCATACATCTAAAACACTGCAACTTGATCATGGCAGCAAGGGATTAACATATCACAAACCCTAATCATACATCTAAGCATGCTCCATCATATTATAAAAAGAAAACACAAGTGCATGGACATTCCTAATGCATGACTTACCCTTTACTTACCTTTCAGCAACATAGCACCTATGGCATTAATGCATGGACATATGAATGAATGGCATGACATCAAAACAAGAAAAACTAATCTAAGCATGTTAAAACAACCAGCATATAAGACAGAGACACGATTATATAAATGTGAGGAAAAGGCTTTAAAAGAAAAGGGACAAAACATGTGAAGCAAACAAAACAAACAAACAAAAACTCTGGATTAGGGTTTCCGGGTGAGTCCCTACTTACGCAGCCTGAAGCCTACGTATGCATGCTCATGGCATGCGTGCATGGGACTTACTTAGATCCCCAACCTAGAAACACGAAATGGAAAACAAAGCACAAGTAAGAAAACCCTAATTCTAACAACCTAGCATGCTCAAAACCTAGACAAAACTATATACTAACCTAGGCAAACATGCATAAACATAAACCAAACTAGAAACAAGAAAAGAAAGACAGAAAATAAAAAGAAAAGCTAGAAAGAATACCTCAAAGCAAAAGCTCCTAGACTTGATTTTTGACCATTCCCCTTAGTCAAATCTATCACAATTTAATAAAATAGTGATTAGCAACGTTAAACTAAAAGGATTAGGGTCAGAAAAGGTCCCAATCAAATAAAAATGACTTGAGGGTGTTTTGTGAAAAACTCCCTTTTGATTCACTATTTTTTAGTGAATCTTAGGTTTTTCCCGTGGGATTTCTGTGTGTTTTGAAAATGTACCATGTAAGGCTTTCTATAGTTGAAAAAATGGGGTTTGGAATGGCTCCCAAACAATGTGAGATTCATTCCAAACCTCATCCATTATTGCAGAAAACTTGTCTTTTCCATGCTCTTGAAACCCTAGCTGCGTACATAGGAATGTGCTTACGTACGCATGCTTTGGCCCACGTACGTGGGCCGAGGGCCACCTTGGTCATTTTATTTCCAAAAATAAATTTTTTCTCATTTAAAAGGTTATATCTTCCATTTTAATACTCCTCAAGTCAATTTAATATCTAATTGGGCTCTAAAATAGCCTTAGGCCTTAGAGTTCAAGCATCATTAGGGAACGGGGGCTCGAGTTGTAAGGGGTACAAAATGCGGTGTCTACAGATGCCCCTTTTTTGATTCATGAGCTTCGCTAACGAAATCAAAAGAATAAGAGACAAAACATTTTGTTTCGACGTACGGCTCGGGCCCAACCCATACACACGACACACATCACACATACATGGGGCGGGGTGCAACTCCGACGAGCTGCGTGGGATTCGTATGTCTGAAGTCCCACCTTTATTGCTCGAGAAATGAGTAACAACAGGTTCACTATCCCAGAACCTGTTTTGCCACTTGTAAGCAAATGGCAAGTGACTCACTATTCTAGAGTCACTTAAAAAAAGAAAAAAAAAAAGAAAAGAAAAAAGAAAACAAACAAAGGTGCTCTTACGAGCTAACCTAACAAACAACAAAAGTATATAGTCTCTGTGATGTCCATCCGGGGCTCTCGCCTCAAACTTCTTCGGGTGACTTGTTCCTCTTATCTTCTTCACTTCTTTCTCTACCTTTTCGAGTGAGGCTCTTGCCTTGACCTTGGTCTCTTTCTCTATCACTATCTCTACCTTTTTCTACTGTGCATGCATGTTCAATTCCCGGAGGATATATGCATGAGTAGTCTTGATTGTTGGATCCACTAGGAATGGTGGAAAAACTCACTAAGGAGTAGGTGTGCATGTAAAGGAATCTTCTGCCTCTCACGACTTGCATGGGGATGAGAAACTCACTGATGAGTAGTATGGATGGACTTGCTGAGGAGTAGTGTAGATGTATGATCCACTAGGGAAGAATCTTCTGCTTCCTTCATGGTTCGTTGAGGACTTTGAGGAAGAATCTTCTGATTCCTTGTTGGGGATACTTTGGGGAAGAATCTTTTGCTTCCTTACTCGGGATACTTTGGGTAAGAATCTTCTGCTTCCTCACTGGGGATTGTTTAAATGTGCTAGGGCTCATTGGGGAAGAATCTTCTGCCTCCTCCATGGGGATGATATTCATTAGGGAAGAATCTTCTGCTTCCTTACTGGGGATGGTGTTCTTGATGTGCTTGATCCTTTGAGGAAGAGTCTTCTGCTTCCTTACTGAGGATAGTGTTTTTGATGTGTTGGATCCGCTGGGGAAGAATCTTTTGCTTCCTTACTAGGGATAGTATTCTTGATGTGCTTGAATTATTGAGGAAGAATCTTTTGCTTCCTTCATGGGGATGGTGTTCTTGATGTGCTTGTTTTTCTAGGGAAGATATTCATTAGGGAAGAATCTTTTGCTTCCTTACTGATGATAGTGTTCTTGATGTGCTTGATCCACTGGGGATGGCTTTGGGATGTACATGCTTCATTGGGGGAAGAGTCTTTTGCTTCCTTTACTACTCACTGGGGAGTCCTTTGATGATTTTGTGTTTATTTGGGGCAATCCTGAGATGTTTTCCCTTTTTGAAAAAAAAATCTTTTTTTTTCTTTTTTTATTGTTAATGACTAAATTACACGTAGTTTAGTGGTGAGGCCTAAACTACATGTAATTTAGCCATCAGGTGTGTTCCCGCCCTTTCATTTTTCCCAATAATTACCAACCGTTTCTTTTACTTCTTCATTCTCTTCATCTCCCTCATCTCTTCATATTCTCCATAACTTTTTTTTTCTCTACAAAAAACCTCCCTCTCCTCTTTCTTTTCCTCACTTCCTGACCCTCTCATTCTCTCATTTTCTCTTATTCTCTCATCATCTTCTCCAATGGCACCCAAGGCCAAGAAGACCTCCTACGTCCTTTCTTTCGATACATTCCATCTCACCCGCTGGAGTGGGGCAACGAGGTTGATGAGGTCTCCACCATTGACATACCAGCTAGAGAATCACATTCCCATGGCTGAATCTATAAGTTTTCAAGTTTCTTCTCATTTTCAAGTTTCTCTCTGATCTTCTGTTTTAATGTGTTCTTATCCATGTAAATGCTTGGGTTTTGCCATGGGATGGGTTTAGATGAAAACCTGACACCTTAGAAGGGGTAGGAACATGTCTAGGATTGATTTGGATGATGCATCTTTGAAAATGTTAAAGAACTGCTTTTTTCTGTGTTCTTGTGTGCGTGGGCTTGAGCCTGCGTACACAGCTTATATTCATACATACGTAGCTCTATTCTTGCGTACGCAAGTCTATTCTTGAGGTCTTGCATATGTAGGGGTGGGCCTGCGTACGCGGGGTCTTGTCCTCATACGTGGGCTTTGACCCGCATACGTGAGACGTCTGGCAGAAGCTCTACTCTACCCATTTTTATTTACTTTTCATCTGTTTCACTGCTACGTGCAATCATGACACACTTTTTTGTCATTTTTACATCCGAATATCACTATATCCTTTTTTTTTTTATCTTTATTCTTACATCAAAACATCATATTTCCCAAATTCTACTTGAATCAGGAATCTAATGTCATCTTCTTTTTTGTTTGCAGTCATTATCCCCTTATGCTAGTAGGGGAAGCACTAATAAAGTGGTGGAGTGGTACAATCTTCTTGTCCCGAGAGGCGGGCTTTGAGCCTATCATTGGCATTCTTCCGAAGAAGTCTGCGAGCGCTACCTTGGTGCAGTGCCTTATTGAAAGGTGGTGGGATACTACCCACACCTTTTATATTGCTGAGCGGGAGATGACGGTGACTACATACAACTTTTACCTCATGACCAGCCTTAGCTTCGAAGGGGCCATCATCAGTTTGGACGGTGCGTCAGGCATCCAACTAGGTCTCGACATGTTGGGGAAGAAGTACTCCATTAAGACCATCCACTACGTCGACTTGGTGTCGGATTACATGTTCCTCTCACAGAGGACTATGAAGGAATGTGTCCGTATGGCTAGGGCTTTCCTTCTCCACTTGTTGGGGGCTTATCTCTTTGCCAATGGTGGGAAAATAGTGTCATTGAGGTGGTTGACCCTCTTTCAGGACTTTGGAGAAGCGCGGAGGGCCAACTGGGGGCAGGCATGTCTTGCCTATCTTTACTCCACCCTCGACACTCTCAGCCAGGGTACTTTGCGGCAGCTTGTAGGGTGTTGGAAGCTCCTTGAGGTTAGTTCTCTTTCCATTCTTTGCAATTTTACTTGTAGCTTGTAGCCCTGTAAACTGTGTCATCTTGAAAACTGTCATCTTGCATCTGTCATCTTGCAAACTGTCATCTGGCATCTAACTTGTGGCTTGTGCTTCTTTTTGCAGCGGTGGGTTATTAGATATGGTCTTATAACTCCAGGCACCGACCTAGTTTTGAAGGATTTTCCTCAAGTGAGGGCCCACCTTGCGGGGTTAACTTCGGATGAGGTAAGTTTAAGAGTTCTAGTTGTTCATACATCTTTCATGCATTTCCTTTAGGATACCCTTCTTCTAACCTTGTGTCATTATAGGTTAATTGGACTCTATAGGCTAGCCAGGCCCTTCCTACTTCTCGAGACTTGGAGCCTGCCGCTTTTATTGCTTCAAAGATCACCCAACCCTTTGAAGGAGCAGGCTTGAGGGCGTTATACCTGGCGGAGAGGGTACGGTGTCAGTTGGTAGGTAGGGACGACCCAAAGATTTTGATGGACCCTCCTGAGTTCATGCTTGCCCCACACTTCATGACTGATGCTGAATACAACTCGTGGGGGAGTGGCGTTCCTTATGCCGAGCGACTTCTTGAGGGGTTGGACTATGATGAGTTCAACATCACTCGCCTCATGCCATCCCTCACTGCTCAAGTATATGCTCAACTTCTTCTTCTTCTTTTTTCCTTTCCTTTACCTTGTTTGTCATGACTCCTAATATGGAAAACTGTAACTAGAGGAACCTACTGCCGGTGAGCCAGTTGATCCCCCATATCTCCCTTGGACGGTCTATGCTTATGGCCCTGATGGCTTTGCTCAGGAGCGTGTCGTGCCCCGTAATCCCAATGTCGTGGGCTATCCTTTCCCTTCCAACACTCGAGCGGTGAGTTCTTTTTTCCTTTTGTCCTTTCTCCTTTTGCCAAATTTCTCTTCTTGTTTTAGTTACTAACCCTTCATTCATTGAACTACAGCCCACTATCCAAGAGCATGAGGAGTTGGTGTGGTTTACCAGAAATCTCAAGTTGGAGGTGACCAACTATTCAAGGAACTTATACGATCCTAGAGGAGTGGCCCACCTGGGCGGTGGTGATGATGATGATGGTGATGATGATGGAGGTGATGGTGGTGATGAGGAGGTCTTGGAGGTAACTCCTAGCTATCGGTCAAGGAAGTGGTGGCACCATTGATTACCTGCAGTCAAGACATATAGGCATACAACACACAGTTTTTTTTCTTTCTTTTTTTGCTTTTATGGTTTTTATTTTCTTTAGCAAACACTTGGATTTAGTTTGAGACAAAGGATTGTATTAAGAACATCTCTTTATATTTATGCTTTTGATTGGAAACTTAGCACTTAATTTACAAGATATATCATAAATTGTATATTTCTATACAACTTTGCTTCTTTGATGCTTGCAATCTTGTGCTTGGAATGTGTCTTGAATGATTCTTTAGGTTGTAGAAACCTTAGGGATGCTATGGAGTGAGAAACTCTACTCAAAATAGGGGAACATGGGCTTCTGCCAAGCGTCATGCGTACATGAAGATGAGCCTGCATATGCAACTTTGACCTTGAGTACGTGGGCCGTGAATAAGAAAAACCCTAACCGACTTACTTAAGTATAAAAATAGTTGTTTGAGCCTAAAAACCCTTACCAACGTATTTTCAACCCAGAGAACCCTTTTTTAAAGGTCCCCCAATGGCAGAAAACTCTCCTCTTGATGTCTCCGCTTGGATTAAGAGGCTTGGTCCTGATTTCAAGGATTCCATTGCTCTTTACGGTTTCTCTTATATCTTCCCATATCACCAAATTAAGGTGGGTGAGCCTCTTCTTCATGCTGCTGCCAACTATTAGGTTCATCCTCAGTATGTATTCCGCTTCAAAGGAATAGAATTATGCCCCACTATCGAGGAATTTGCTGCTATCATGGGTGAACCGAAGATTGATATTCTCATCTTCCTTACCATGGGCGGGGATCTCCCCTCCTTGCTACAAGTCGTGTTGGGCATCCCTTCCACCATGGAAAATAGGTGGTGTGTCTTTAGGAAGCTCAACCATAAGTTGGTTTTTGAGTACTTTTCTGGTTCAGCCCTTCCTGTGGGTGAGAGGCCACGTTCATATTTTCTTCATGCCTTTTGCTTGTGCGCTCTTACAAGGTACTTCTTGGTTCAAAACTTGTATTGTGTGGACCTTCGGGTGTGCATGATAGCTTATGAGCTAAAGAGAGGTAACCCAGTGGGCTTGATCTTGGTGGAGACCCATAATGGTTTAGACGCCTTTCATAGGAAGGAAGCAAGCTTCTTTGCGGGAAGTCCTCTTCTTTTTTAGGTATAATCCCTAACGTTTGCCAAGGTTCTTAACCTAGCGGGATTCCTCTAATTTTTGCATGGGTTGCCTTTCGTTTTTCAACCCATCAAGGTACCTTATATCGTCTTTAATTATTCTTTTTCCTTCTTCTTTTTTCTCACTTATGCTTTCTCTCATTTTTTGCATTTCTCTTTATTTTTACTCCCTTCTTTTTTTATTTTTTTTTTATTTTTATTTTTTTAGATATAGCTACAAGAGAGACTTCGGTTGCTTCAATTTCCTCCCGTCCTCTCAGCACCTTCCTCCCTAGGCACCTTAAGGACCGTCGGTTTCATTGGAATGACATGGGCTTTGAGGCATATATGGAGCTTATGGGTCCCCTCAATGAGACCAACATGCCTCAAGGTGATCGACATTCAGTGGGTCGTGGAGTGGTGGCATATCTCAAGCATGGTCCATAGTTGCTGCAAGAAACACTGTGTGACTTTAGTTGGGCTTCGATGCTGTTCTTACTACTCCACTTGTCGTATCTTAAGGCAATTTGGAAAGCGTCAAGGAGCTCCTAATGATGAAGGCGCCTTCCATACTGCGGTGTTTGCCAGTTGGATCTTAGGCAGGATAAGTGAGGCTTGGCCACGTCATAGGGTGACAAAAGACATTATTCCTCCCAAATACATCTACCCCACTATAAGTACAAGCAATGGTTGGAGGATGACATGAAGTGGATTCTAAAGGACGAGAAGGCTTACATAAAAACTAGTAAGAAGGCAAGGAGGACTGAGTGACTACCTTGAGGGGCCCCATGTTTTACTTTTCTGCACTTTTATGATTCTCATGTTTTTCTTTTTGAATTTAATAAAGGATTGGAATGTTCCAAATCTCCTATGAAAAAAATCTTATCATCTTTTAATTTGAGCAATGAGAGAATTTCCTTTTATTATCTTTGCTTATTCTCATTATTATTCTTTTTTCTTTTTCTTTTCTTTTTCCTTTGCCATGTAATTTTTGCCATGCCCATGGTCTTTTCCCCTAATTTTTGCCTAGACCGCCTTTGCGGGTTTTCAATCTAACGGGGTTCTTTTGCCTAGGTTGCCCTTTCAGGTTTTCAACTTAGTAGGATTTTTCCTCTTTTTTTTTTTCTTTTTTTTTTTCTTTAGATGTTGTATTTCCAAAGTCTATCCATGTTGATTGGGCGAAGCATCTCTTCCCCATCCAAATTTGTGATTCTTGTAGCACCTCCAGACATGATCTTCTAAATGATAAAAGGCCCAGACCACCTTGGCTTCATCTTTCCTTTTGGATCAAAAGTCTCATCTCTAAGCACCTTTAGGACCAAGTCCCCTTCTCTAAGGTTTCTCGGTTTCACCTTCTTGTTGAATGCCCTTGCATTTTTTATTTGATAATAAAATTTTATTTTCACATACTTAATTTTTTATAGGTATATTTCATTGTTTAAATGTGGCATGTGATGTCGCCTCTGTAAAAAAATCATGTTAATGGTTAAGGAACCAAAAACAGGGAGTAATGATTTTCCATAAATTATTAAATTGTTCTAGGTTATGGATATTAATTGAATATCACCATTGAAGCCTGCACTTGTTATGTTGCTATATGATAGGATGATTTACTCCATCATTGAGGTAGTGACTTTAAGCAGACAAGTGGGTGTAATGTAACAAGTACATACACTGAATCGGATCCGATATAGAACACCTTATGGAGTGATCACTGTTAATTAAAATGTTGTTCTATCACAATTTTTCTATTGTCCTTAAACATGAGAGGTTTGTGTATATTTGTTTATTATGCATATAAGTTTGACAATGTCAACTGGTGATGCTGATTTTAAAGGCTATATACAGAGACGTTGGGTTATGTGTGTAATGAGTAAAATATGTAAATGCTCAACAATGACTCCACTAGTCTCTAAAGAAGATAGTATATTCAGTTGATTTTCATATTGAAGTTGGACTCAAAACAAAACCGGCCGGTGACATTTTTCAAAAATGTTTTCATATATATAATATTGTATATATATATATATATATATATTTAAAGAGTTTTTTTCAAAGATATTTTGGAGTCCAATAGAAATTATGAAATCAAGAAATTAAGGGTTACATAAGCTAGGGACATGACAGTGATATTAATCTAGTCCTAGTGGCTTGTGAGAATATAGTGTGGTGGAAGGACATAGATATAAAATTGTAAGTAATGGGACCTCATTTGTAATTCTCTAATCTTCAGGGGTCAATTACAATGTGTTGATGGACATTATTGCAATTTGTAGAAGTTCAAATATTTTCTTGATATGGTTGAGAAAATTAAGGAATAATTTTGAAAGAGTTTCAAGATAAGTCAATAACATTCAAAAAGTTATTGATTAATCCTACAGCTGAAGATTAGGATCCCTAAGGATCCCACGTCCAATCTCTCTCTTAGGTTTTAGAAGTCTTAAATAAATAAATAAATATATATATATATATATATCAGAACAGTTGTTGGCCATTAGAACTACTGAGTGATACTGCAGTCTTTTGAAAACCCAAAAAGAAACACAGAGAGAGACGTGTATACCTTGGGAGGCAACACACTTGGGTTGCTAAGAGAGGTACGCAATTTTGTTCTATTTAGAATCTATGGTTGTGTGGTACAACAATCTTTAAATGAAAATATAAATTTTGTTTTATATTGCTTCCACAAAAAAAAAAAAAAAAAAAAAAAAAAAAAAAACTTTCATATGGGAGATATTGTCTCTAGATATTAAGAACATCATTGATGAATCAGGCTTCTAGACTTTTTTTCATGCTTTATTGAATCAGGATATTCATGAGTACAAAGATCTCCAGTTACTCATTGCTTTGTCGGAGCGGTTTTGGGACACTATGTGCACTTTCCATTTTCTAGGAATTGGTAAAGTGATGTTGACACCTTATGACTTCTTAGTCGTTACTGGCTTAAGACTAGGTGGTGAAAGAATCATGGTCAATGACTTCCTCACTTCAAAAGAGATTAAAAGTCTTTTGGGTGTGATGCCTTCAAAACTGAAGAGCAAAAATGTCTCTTTGATGTAGCTGTATGAGAATATCGAGAACTGTAAGACTGTAGCAATTGGCACACGCATGTTCATGCTTCTCTTCATTGGAACTTTCTTATGTCCAGACTTGGGTAGTATTGTGAGCTTGCGCTATTTGTGGAGTCTGAGGGATATTGGCCAAATCAAAAATTATGATTAGAGTGGCATGGCTTATGCAACCCTCTTACATTTCATGACTCAACTTTCTAGGCGTAGTCTCTCAAGCTTAGGAGGTGCTTCATTTGTTTAGCAGGTGAGGTTTGGAATTCTTGGCTATGTGTGAGTTTTAGAAAGTCATTTTGGCTATGTCGTAATGATGTATGTTGGTTTTTTCAGGTCTGGATGTATGAATAATTTTGGGTTGGTCCTCAAGTTCGGGAAGATGTTGATGGCATGTATCCGAGGTTTGTCCGTTGGTTGCCCAAGTATCGTTTGTCAACGCCTTCCAAGCGTTCATTGGAAGTTTGGCATATGGTGATTGACAACTTAACTATTGTTGATATGATTTTTTTTTTTGGGATTTTGTGTTTAGTTAAGGGTTTTTGTGCTTGATTGTTGTTTAGTCTTCTTTTCATTCTGGGTTCTTTGTGATTTTCAGATGTCTTTGGATCCTTGGCTTGGGTGTGAGGAGTATGTTGAGTGTGAATGGGCTCAAGAGCTGAATGGTCATCAGGTATTGTTTGAGTGTGGCCATGGGAGGTATTGGTATCTTGGTGACCGAGTGTTGCCTCAGGTTCAGCATGTGTACCCTCTTGCGACAATTCTGGTTCCTCCTTGTCCCTCCATCTGGCTAGCTGACCTCTAGCTAATGAAGAAATTGCTCGTGCTCGAATTGGCCATGTTGTTTCAAGGACATTAGGAGACTATCATGAATTTGTTCAAACTCAATTACAAGGTGGTCTAGCTGGCATTCCTGTAACCTCGGTATCTTTCTTTCCTTCTAAAGTCAAATAGCATTTCATCTTGTACGCTCATTTCCCATATTTCAGCTTTGTGACAATATCTGTATGTTGCACTTTTAGGCTTCATCTTCTGAAGAAGAGGAAGAGGAAGAGGAAGAAGAGAATTCCCCTTCTAGCCATGCCAGCAGCTCTTCTAGTTCCTTCATGGAGACATATCCTCATTTTCTTGCATGGTAGTATAAAGTGATGAATCCTGATGGGTCATACAGCTCTATGGCTTTGGACAGACCAAAGCAAACACCAAATGTCCCTTGGAGTGACCTAGTGTGTTCCAATATCCTTTAGTTTCTTGTCCTCAAATTTTTTTTTGAACTGTTCATGAACTGGTGCATTTGTGTTTCAGGTCGGGACTGATCTTGTGGAGGAAAGCATGCGAATGATTGGAGGTTTGCAACTAGTAGCACGCACTCAATCTTCCCAATATGTGATCGATGAAGTGAACTGGGTATAGGATGATGCTTTCTGAGTGTTCTCTCTTTTCTTCTTCTTTTGTGTTTGAACTTCCATGATAATTGATTTAACACTAGTCTTTGTCTTTGTTGATTTTTCAGAACACCCGGATGGCATTGGCTGATGCCAACACAAGATCTTTGGAGGAAAGGATTAGAAATCTTGAACTTCAGAACCGGCAGCAAGAATCTCGGTTTTATGCAAGTCAGGAAGGAGACACTGAGGGTGGCTCCTCTAGAGGTGGGTCAAGGAGATCTTCCCACAGGCGAACTCGGAGTCCCAATGATGCTTGACTAGTATTTTAATTTTCCTACAAGGACAAGAAAAAGTGTTTCTTAGACAAATTTTTATTAATCTTAGCTTTTAGCTCTTTGTCCTTTAAATTTTTTCTAATCTTGTTAAAGCTTTAGATGAGACAAGTTTAGAATGCACCTGATGAAGACTTGTAGTAACAATTTAAACTTATCTTCCCAATTCTGATGGGATTTGCACTTGCTTGAATGAGGCATGGCCGAATGACCCTAGTTTGGAAACTTTTATGCTTGGTAACCCTTCATAAAGAGAGGATAAGGCATAGCTGAATGCCCTTAGTTTTAGAGATGAATCTATGAATTTTTTTTTTTTTAAAAAAAAAATCTCATTTGATCATTTTTTGAAAGTAGTGATGCAAGTGACTTTTTTTAGAAACAAGTGGACAAGGCCTGCCTAAATGCCCCAGTTTAACAAAAGAAATCCTTTTTGAGTGAAAAACATAGTCAAAAACGGATTTGAAAAGTGCCCGAAAACATAAAATAGGGTAAGTGGGACTTGGTGGAGCTGAGTGCCGATCGGCACTTGGGAAGTGTCGATCGGCACATCCAATTGTGGGCCAACTCCTCACGCTTTTTTTTTTTTTTTTTTTTGAAAAATATTCTCTCCGTTTGTGACTATAAAACACTTTCCTAGTTAGCTACAAACTCTTGAAACTTATTTAAACCTGATTAAGGACTGAGGTAGCTTACTTTAGCATCTTTCCTGCAAACAAATCTCTGCATCAAAGTTATCCAGACACAATAATCACAAGCAAGAGTTATCCATGGCTAACAATCAAAATTCTTCTCATTCAACCATTCATGATATCAATAGATTGGTTCGTAGCTTTGATTTTAGCACCAAGTCCAATTTTACAGGCTACAAGCTTGAGGGAATCAACGCTTTGAGGAATGTCAAGATCAAGTGGGATTTCCTCCATGCTGTTGTAAAGTTCTGGGATCCTGAAGATCATGTATTCCGATTTAAAACTGCTGAACTTTGTCCCACAATTGAAGAATTTTCAGCTATTCTGGGTTATGATCCTAACAAAAAAATATGTAGTAGCTTCTTATGATCCCATACACAGGGAGAATTTGTCCGATACTCTAGGACTTCCTACTTCAATTTCCAGTAGCATGATTGAAGGACACACAGTGAATCTCCGTGCAGTTCTTTCAAGGCTGATTAACAAACGCACTTATGGAGTGACTAACAACATGCATACAATTTTTGCCTTGGCTATCTGTTTCATAGGGGAACTTTTTCTTTGCTCTGGAAGGCCCAGTTTTACGGATGCTCGAGCCATAAGCGCTGTGAGTCAAATTAAGGATGGTGATAATCCTGCTTCTCTGATCTTGGCAGAAACTCTTTTAGGATTGGACCTTATATGTCATGGTGAAGAGTCACAAAACTTTCTTGGGAGCCCCTTAACTTTGCAAATATGGTTGATGGAAAGACTGCACATGATTGCCAGGCCTCCTGTTGCTAATTATGGTCCTGGCAGTTTCCTCAGTAGGACTGTCATAAAAACTGAGTGTCAAACTGAAAGAAATTGGGTGAAATTTCTGAACAAGAAATCCAGTGCCTCAATTCGATGGAATTGTTATTGGTGGAAGTGTCCACCCCCTCTGCTGCGGTCTTCAGGATCTGATCACATTTTCACAGTTGGATTAAAGAGAGCAACTTTCTATATTCATAGTTGGATTAAAGAGAGTAACTTTCTATAAGGCAGATAGACTCTTGAGGCAATTCCAATACGAGCAAGGAATGCCCAGTGGGAGAGGGAGAAAACCTGTTACTCCTGTGGACACAAATCCTACTTCTATAAAGAACATGTTATTGGGCTTAGAGATGGCTGACCGAGTGGATCAATCTTTTGTGAAGGTTCACTTTCATAGAATGACCACAGAATATTCTAACTGGTTGGTGCACAAAATTGTGGACAAGGAGGCTGACATGGTTGCTATGAGAAAACAATTTCTTAGGGACAACCGAGAAAGACATGAGGCTGACAACTATGAGTTTAAAAGGAGGGTCAAAGATGACGAAGTACCTAGCACAGATGGAATCAATGAACAACCAAAAGAGAAAAGACTGAAGACAAAAATGATCTTCTTATTTTTTGACTTTAAACATGTTTATTTTAAAAGTTGATGTGAAACTCTTAGGTTTAGGAATTATTTAGGACTTTTAGGTTAAGGGTTCTCTTTACGGTTTAGGTTTTTAGGGTTTGGTTTTTTATTTTATGGCTTGGTTTAGGGTTTAGGTTTTTTTTTTTTTTTTTTTTTTTTTTTTTTTTTTTTTTTTTTTTGTGTGTGTGTAATGCAATGGTTGAATTTTGAAAACAATTTTTTATTTATTTTTTATTTTTATTTATTTTTTTGGCTCAATAGGTAAATGGTGGGTTTGGGAAAGTTGTGACCAGACCAATGTATGGTTGCCTACGTTCCTTCTTGGTAGAAGGATTAGGTCATTACGTAGTTCATTTTTTATTTGCCTTAATTTTTGCCTAGGCCACCCTTTCGGGTTTTCAACCTAAAAGGCTTTCTCACCTTTTTTTTTTTTTTTTTTAAACTCTCATTTTGCATAGATCACCCTTTTGGGTTTTCAACCTACCGCTTTTTTTTTTTTTTGACAGACATAAGAAGGGAAATAACATAATTTATAACCACTTTCAAATGTGGTGTTTTCAGACTACCACCTCAAACGTGGTATTTCTTCAATTGATCCATGTTGGTTGGCTCAGTGAAAGGGTTTGCATCTAAGTCAATCAACCTTATTACTCCCCCAGAGTATATCTGTTTAATAATATATGGACCTGCCCAATTTTGCTTGAACTGGGGCTCGGATCTCTTTCAGCACTAAATCTCCCAACTTCAAATCTCTAGCTCTTACTTTCTTGTCAAAAGCTTTCCTAAGCCTCCTTTGGTAACCTTGAATGTGGTACAAGGCCTTAAGTCTTTTCTCATCCATCATGCATAATTGGTCGTATCTACTTTGTAACCAATCTACTTTAGGGATTTCACTCTCCAGTACTGTTCTCAATGATCGAACACCCATTTCAATGGGAAGGACTGCTTCCATCCCGTACACCAATGAATAAGGAGTGGTTCTTGTAGAAGTTTGAATCGATGTCCTATACCCCCAAAGTACAAAGGGTAATTGTAGGTGCCAATCCTTGTAGTTCTTCGTACTCTTCTTCAAGATTCGCCCTATGTTTTTGTTAGCAGCCTCAACTGCTCCATTAGTCTGAGGACGTTAGGGTGAGGATTTGTGGTGCTGAATATTGTACTGTCGGAGTAGCTTCTCTGTTTCTCCCTTGAAATGCAGCCCATTGTCAAAAATAATTTCGTGTGGTACTCCATATTTGCAAATAATATTGGTTTGAATAAATTGAGCAACTTTCTTTGAGTTCAGAACCTTGTATGAGGCAGCCTCTACCCATTTAGTGAAATAATCAATAGCAACAAGTATGAATTCATGGCCATTAGATGTTATTGGGTGAATCTTCCTAATAATATCTATTCCCCACGTAGAGAATGGCCAGGGTGAAGTCATGGTGTGTAATGGCATAGGTGGCATGTGCTTCAGATCTCCTTGTACTTGGCATTGATGGCACTTGCGAACATGAGCTACGCAGTCTGCTTCCATAGTGGTCCAGTAATATCCTTGCCTCATTATCTTTCATGACAGCATGTGTGCATTCATGTGTAGCCCATATCTTGACTCATGAACCTCTTTAATTATTTGATGTGCTTCCTTGACAATCACACAAAGGAGATGAATTTCGTCATATGATCTTCTGTAAAGCCTCTCTCCATAAATAATATAATTAGTGGACAACCTTTTGATGGTCAATAGGTAATTCTTGTTTGGAGACTTTGGGTGTGTCCCATCCTTGAGGTATTTTAGGATGTCTGAATACCATTCACCTTCCCCGTTCTTTCCCTCATCTTCTTCTATTGACATGCAATAGGCTTGCTCTTCTTTTTGTTCCAGTATTATTGGTCTAGCTTCATCTTCCTTAGGTCCATCCATCATGGAGGCCATTGTTGCTAAAGCATCTGCAATTTGATTCTGTATTCTTGGCACATATTGGTACTAGATCCTACTGAATTTCGAGGCCCACTTCTGGAGACATTCATGATAAGGTATTAGCCTTTCTTCTTTGATCTTCCATCTATTCTAAATCTGAGAAATTATCAGGGCTGAATCACCATATACTTCCAACTCTTTTACTCCAAGACCTAGGGCTGCTCGTAACCCATAATGCAAGTTTCATAGTCAGTGGCATTATTAGTGGCAGGGAAGTTAAGCCTACCAGAAAATGGGACGTGTGTCCCTTTTGGAGAAATTAAGAGAACCCCAATGCCACTCCATGATGATTAGTTGCTCCATCAAAATACATCTTACATGATTCTACCTCGATCCCCATGATATCCTCATCTGGAAAGTCCCATTGGATTTCTCTAGCTTCTTCTAGTGAACAAATGGGCTAAGTGATCAACAATTGCCATCACCTTCACAGACTTCTGAGTCACATATTTAATATCAAATTCTGACAGAAGCAGAACCCATTTAGCTATCTTCCCATCTTGCACAGGCTTTTCCATTAGATATTTCGAAGGGTCCATTCTTGCAATCAACAAAACTTTAAAAGCAAGCGTATAATGTCTGAGTTTACGGGTTGCCCATACAAGTGCTACACATATCTTCTCAAGTGGTGAATACTTTTCTTCATAGGCCAACATCTTCTTGCTGATGTAGTAGATCACATTCTCTTTCCTAGACTCCTCTAGTTATTGAGCAAGCAAAGCCCCCATTACTGTATCCGTAGTCGTGAGATATGACAATAATGGCTTTTCAAGTACTGGTGGAACCAGTATTGGTGGCTTCATCAAATAATTATTAATCTTCTTAAAAGCTTCTTGGCACTGTTCATTCCAAACTGTGGGATCTTCCTTCTTGAGTAGTCAAAAAAGTGGCTCACACGTCATGGTGAGTTAAGCTATGAATCTGTTGATGTACTGTCCTAGAAGGCTTCATCTCTACAATGGCCTTGATTTTGTCTGGATAGACTTCAATCCCCCTCTGCCTTACCATAAATCCTAATAACTTTCCGGATGTTATACCAAAAGTGCACTTCTTGGGATTCAATCGCAGCTTAT
Source organism: Notholithocarpus densiflorus (assembly GCA_030021035.2). Taxonomy (NCBI): domain Eukaryota; kingdom Viridiplantae; phylum Streptophyta; class Magnoliopsida; order Fagales; family Fagaceae; genus Notholithocarpus; species Notholithocarpus densiflorus. Next base: position 4,402,810 of record JARYZH020000025.1, on the reverse strand, counting down.
AGAATTGTATTCTTTCAAAGAACTTCTGTAAGGCTGGTATGTGCCCCTCATGGTCTTTGGACTTCACTCTCATGTCATCAACATAGACTTCTACTTCTTTGTGGATCAAATCATGCAACAGAGTAGTGGTTGCACGTTGGTAAGTAGCACCAGCATTTTTAAGGCCAAATGGCATGACCTTGTAGCAATATGTCCCCCATGGAGTAATTAAAGAGGTTTTCTCCATATCCTATGAAGTGATCTTTATCTGATTATATCCTGAAAAACCATCCATAAATGATAGCAAGGCATGTCCTGCTGTATTATTAACCAAGATGTCAATGTGAGGCAAGGGAAAATCATCTTTTGGGCTAGACTTATTTAGATCTCGGAAATCTACACACATCTTCACTTTCCCATCCTTCTTTGGTACAAGAACCACATTAACTAACCATTCCGGGTAGTTAACCACCCTCAAAAATCCTGCATTGTACTGTTTCTCAACCTCTTCCTTAATTTTGAGAGACCTATCTAGCTTCATTCTTCTTAACTTCTACTTGACCGGCTTCATGGTTAGATCTGTTGGAATGTGATGCTGTACTATATTTGTATCAATCCCAAGCATATCTTTGTATGACCATGCAAATACCTCTTTGAATTCTATCAGTAGTGCCACTAATGCTTCTTTCTTAGAGGTGGTTAGGGTATTGCCCACTTGTATCATTTTGGGTTCATCATCAGTTCCCAAGTTAATAGGTTGAGTTTCTTCTTTTATAAGTTATACATGCCCTTGTTTTAATTCCTTATTATTAAGAGTTTCTTTACCAATTTTTGAAATAAATACATTCAAAGCCAATAAATAAGTAGAATAAAAAATCATATTATAAGGAAAAGAGTTCTCAACAGACTTAACAAGGAATAATAATACTTGCAAAAATAGAGTCAATAGGTATAGAAACAATGTTTTTGACAAGAGTGACTGGCTTGATGGTCTTGATCTTCTTGATAGGAGTGATTGGCTCGACGGACTCAATCTTCATGATAGAGTCTTCCATGGGATGGGCGATTCCCTTCCATGCCAAATTCTTTATCTCAGTTGTGGCTTCGACAATGGCGGGTGGCTCCCAACGAGTTCTTTCTTCCCTCAGCATCAGTTTCAAGGGGTCTTCATCCATATAATCCGTGCCTCCACCATCAATCTCCATATCTGTGGGCTTGTTAATCACATAAGTATCCAGACGCTCTATACTATCCATCCATTGACCAAACAGATCTTGCTTTCCTTTGTTGCTCAGGTGGATGTATTGGGGGAGATATTCTTATTCATTCCCTTCCATCTTCTCATCTTCACCCCCAAGACTCTCCAGTGTTAAGTTTTTGAAACTGTGGACATTAGCTTTCTGTCTAGAGTGGCCAGTTTAGCATCTACGTCATCTTCTTCTTCAATGTATGAGGTTAGTGAGCCAAATTCTGAATTGTGAAATGACCCTAACTCAGGAATTTCTCTACCACGCATGTCGTATCGAGGGCCTGACTTTGAACTAGCATCAGTAATGCAGCTCCAATCTGAGGGACACCCATAGGGGTAATCATCATAGTCTATATTATTGGCTTCTTCAACCTCCTCTCCTGCAGCTTCTAGCACATTCACTAGCCCATATTCTTCACTCTCAGCTCCACTCTCTATGTCTATGGGTTCAAATTCGACATCATCCTCTATATCTCCATCACAGTAGTCTACATCATCATCAAAGTGATCTTCATAAAAAGGCCTTTCATCTTCATCTTCTCTATCACTGGGGGGTTCACCCCAATCATCACCACTATATTGGCTATCATAATCTTCACTGTTGTTGCTTTCACTATCACTGTTGTTATCATCCTTGCTATCTCCACTGTCACTACTACTGCTATCACTACTACTATCACTACTACTATCACTCTTGCTGTTGCTACCTTCATCATCATCACTAGGGGCTTCTCTTCCTTCTTCATCCTCATCACTTGTTCTTGCTTCATACGGGCTCTTCAATGTATGTTGGCAAGCTTCCCAATACTCTTCTTCTTCTATATTGCAAATGGCATCTCCCAAAAGCGTAGTCATTGCTTTAGGGTCCATGTATTCAGCCTAATCAGTAGGGGCCCAATTTGTGTCTTCCTTCTTCAGCTCTAGAAGCTTGTTGTTGCAATCAAATAATAGCTTAAATCCGGGCACCATTGTTCTTGACTCAGGATCAAATCTCGGTTCAGGGAATCCCCAATAGCGTTGACTATCCCTAGCTTTGACAAACTTTTCGTTCAATGTGGGAGTATAAGGCTTTAGGGGCTCCGGGGGACAAGGTAGTCCTTTTGCTTTGGCCATTCTTCTCACCTCCATCTCTAACAAGTCATCATCAGTGGGCTTATAGCCTAGCCCAAAAGGTGGTGTGGCAGTAGGAGTTATTGGGTCTTGAATAATTGGCTTCTTCACAGTCTTCCCTAAGTTCATTCCAGGAAGGTAATTCATTCTCCAGATCATTGCCACCACGTTGTTGTTGCTGTAGGGAGCAAAGTCCATGAGGATCTTTTCCACTCCTTTTTCTCTTCTTTCAAAACTAGGCTTCTCAATCTCAAAGCCATCTAAGGTCAATGGCTCATTCTTAGAATCAATAACAAAAATGGGCTTTGGCACGGTCAGAGTATCGCCATATATAGTAACTATGGCTCTTTCATATGGAAACCGGACCTTTTGGTATAGGGATATAGGTATGACCTCCGTGTCATGGATCCATGGTTGCCCAAGGAGCATATTGAAACATAATGCTATTTCCAAGACTTGAAACTCCACCTTCTTGATCATTGGCCCTATAGTGAGCTCTAGCGTCATGGTTCCCAAGACCTCCCTTCTACTATTGTCATATGCCCTCACATGCTGATCAGAATCCTCTTGCCTTTAGCATCTACGGTAATGTGCAATGGGTCATTGTGGTGCTTCCCTTTCTTTGTCAAATCTCTGTCAGAGTGGGAAATAGTGAGTTCCCTACTTATGGACCCAATCATAGCATTCAGATCTTGAGAAGTAATGCTTGTAGGAACTTGGATTTGATTGAGAAGGTCCACCAGATTTTGACGGTGCTTGTGTGAGGCCATAAGTAAACCCCATAAAGATATGTTAGATTGAGTCTTCTATAATTACTTGAGGACCTCATCCTCTTTAGTGGGTGTTTGTTGGGTGGCTTTGTTCAAGGCTTCCATTGGGTTGTCTGTCTCCAAATGTGGGGGTTTGAAGTGTCTCACCCCTTGTGATGTGGGCAATTTTTATTGGGTCATTTAGATCGGTATCTTGGGGTTTGAAGTGTCTCCCCCCATTTATGGGTGTTGGATTGTTTGATTGGGATTCGAAGTGTCTCCCCCAATTTGTAGGTATTGGGTTGTTTAATTGAGATTCAAAGTGTCTCCTCCCATTTGTGGATGTTGAGTAATTTGTCTGGGGTTTGAAGTATCTTCCCCCATTTGTGGATGTCGAGTAATTTATGGTTTCAGTTACATCTTCACTCCATATGTCATGCCATGCAACGGATGTCATACCCATCAATTCTTCCCATGTCATCATAAAGCATTCAGATAGGTCATAAATCAATTCAGATGGGTCCTTTTCAGTCATTAAGCAATTAATCCTTGGTCATTTCCCAAAATTGTGGTTGGGCAAGGGATTATTAGTGATGCTAGGCCTTGTAGGCGGTGCAATCACCTTGTTGTCTATTTGATCTTGAATTGCATGACGAAGGCCAAAACACTTGTTAGTATCATGGCCAGAGCTTTGGTGGTAGGCATATCTCTTAGTCACATCAAATTTTGCAGGCAATGGGTTTGGGATTGGTATTGGTTCTAAGCGCTTTAGTAACCCTTTGCCTTTTAATTTTTTAAACACTTTACTCACAAGCGTATATAACTCATGAAATTCCCTCCTAGGCCTTGGAGGCGACCCTTGTGATATTGGCACAGAGGCAATGGGAGCAATAAGTTGATAAGGATCATTTTTGTATATATTAGAAACTTTTGCAATTTTAGAACTAGATCCTAAATTCTTTTAAACCTTGGTGGGTCCTCATTCTTTATAGTGCCATTATTTACTGCATCCTTAATTTGGGTTCCAGTAGCAATTAAAGCTTTAAAATTAGGAAAATACTGAGCAAACAAATATTTATGGTATGCAAGCAATAAGTTTTTTACAACCATGGTTAACTGCTCTTCTCAACTTGGCCTATTCATCATCTATGCTGCCTTGGACCTCTACTTGGTAATGAAGGTAGAGAAAGATTCTTTCAGCTCTTACTTTGTGGTCTCCAAATCTCTCCTTGTTATATTCACTTCTATGTTGTATTTGTACTAATTGTGAAACTTGCGGCAAATGTCCTTCCAACGCTTGCTCTAGCATCATCTAGGTTGAGGAACCACCTAAGAGCTGCTCCAGTTAGGGTGTTTTGGAACATTTAAGCAAGTAGTTCTTCAATTGCTCCTAGGGGTTGCATGACCCTCATATACATCTTTAAATGGGACTTTGGGCAGCCAATCCTGTCGAACTTGTTTAAGGTTGGCATCTTGAACTTAGGAGGCAATCTCACATCGAGGAAAAGTGAGAGTGATTGGTAGTCCATGAGGTCCTCCATCTTGCAAGCTATTTTGATCATCTCTTTCATCTTGTTTATTCTCTCGTTGATCTTCTTCTCACCCTCCATGGTTGGAGGATTATGGTTAGCCTTGTTCTCCTCTTGGTTATTCTTCAGGTACTGAAACTGTTGCACCATAAGGTTCATATCCTCCCTTAACTGGATTTGACTAGCTACCATGGTGTTGAGTAGCTCTTGAGTGTTCATGGGTTCTTCAGTGTTTGGATGTTCTCCCTCTTCCCCCATAGTGTTAGGATCTTTAGACTTTTTGTGGCTTGAACTGTCTTGAAGGTCAAATATGGGATTGTGATGTTGCAGCAATGGAGTGTCTTTTATGCTCATGAGCTTCAGTACCGTGATGGGAGTGATGGGCTTGGAACTGGAACTACTAGCTTGAGTGTCGGTCTTAGGTTCTCTTTGGAGTTTTCCCTCTGATCTTGACCAAATTCTTCCCTAAGAACAGGCTTGGTCGGGTTAATCAAAGCTAGGTCCCTATCTATATCAATCAACCAACCAAACAAACACACACAACATGCAATGCAATTTAATCATGGACCGGCCTAGGGGTAGGTTCTAAGTCACTAGATTGTAGGGTGGGTTTGTTGTTTTGTTGTTTCCCATAGTTAGGACATTACAACTCTCAACTTGTAATGTAATGAAAATTGCGTTGGTCCGAACGGCATGGTCTATCCTTTATAGTCAACAAGAAATGATCCAGTGACTTTGGGCTATAAGTTGGTGATATCGCCACTGGGTACCCGAATCTAATGAAGACCGGTGATCCATAGTTACTACCACCATATGTTGAGAGGGGTGCATACCTATTTGTTGTTTTGATGGCACACACTATGATAGTTAGGGAAAACTCTTAACAAATAAACATGTCAACATAAACAAAAATATCAAACAAACATCTCAAGACATAAATAAACAAACAAACAACAATATCATGCAAAGGACAAGGGTATATAGTTGGTCACTTAAAGTCTAATACGAAACTTAGCCCTCAACATCCCCAGTGGAGTCACCACTGTAAGAGACACTACGTCTTGAGAGGGTGCTCTCAAAAAAGAGATTTGGGTGCTTTTAAGGGATATCTTATTTTTGAGATTTGGGTGCTTTTAAGGGATATCTTATTTTTAAGGGATAACTTAATCATGTGATATCTTTCAATCTGACAGTTCAATTTGGAAACCAGACATACCATCACGACCATTAGAATCCCAAGATTATTTTTATGATATGCAATGAATGAATTAATGCATATAATGCAATCATGATTTTTGGGGTACTTGGATGGTCACTTTAGTCATTCTCCTTAATTAAATCATGGGTGCAAAATCAAGTGTCTACAGAATGCCCCTCATTGACAGAGCTTGGAAAGTGAATGTCAATGTAAAACAAAGACATTGATTTTAGCGGCCATGATTTAATTGAGGTTGAATTTTCAAAGATTACCTAGCCCTCGAACCTAAAATTTTGGAACATAGAACTAGTGCCATACCTTTGACAAAAATGAAAATTCTTGACCTAGCTGATAGCTGATGAACTTTGGAAATGATTCTTGACAATTGATGCGACCAAGAGGCATATCAATCTCGATCTTGATAATGGAGTTGTCTACGACCAAGATCTTGATGAAGGAACTGTCTGCGACCTCGATCTGGATGAAGGAAATGTCTGCGACCTCGATCTGGACAAAGGAACTGTTTGCGACCTTGATCTGGATGAAGGAAATGTCTGCGACCTCGATCTGGACAAAGAAAATGTCTGTGATCTCGATCTGGATGAAGGAAATGTCTGTGACCTCGATCTTGATGAAGGAACTGTCTGCGATCTCGATCTGGACAAAGGAAATGTCTGCGACCTCGATCTGGATGAAGGAAATGTCTGCGACCTCGATCTGGATAAAGAAACTATCTGCGACCTCGATTTGGACAAAGAAACTGTCTGTGACCTCGATCTGGATGAAGGAAATGTCTGCGACCTCGATCTGGACAAAGGAATTGTCTACGACCAAAGGATCTTGATCTTGACTAAGGAAATGTTTGCGACCAAAGGACCTTGATCTTGACTAAGGAACTGTCTACGACCAAAGGATCTTGATCTTAACTAAGGAAATGTTTGTGGCCAAAGGACCTTGATCTTGACTAAGGAACTATCTGCGACCAATGGATCTTGATCTTGACTAAGGAAATGTCTACGACCAAAGGATCTTGATCTTGACAAAGGAACTCAAGGGCTTCTCATCCTTGAAACCGAGCTGCTGCCTGCAAAAGTCAAAATTTGGAATTAGTCTTTAATTGATGAGTGTTTTGTTGTTCCCTTGCTTGATTTGAACTCAAGGGCTTTTCATTTGTCTCTTCTTAATTTGAACTTTTTTTCATTTTTATCAAGAAAACTTTGATTGGTTTTCAGTGGTTCTTTGAAAAAGATTTTTTTCTTTGTAAAAGATTTGATTTTTGAAGCTTGGAATTGGACATTGGAAATTTTGAAATTGAAATTTGAATTTTTGAGATTTGAGATTTTGGATTGAAATTTGAAAATTGAAACCTTGCGACTTGGGCTTTGAAACTTGATATTTTGAAAATTTGAAACTCGGAATTTTGAAAATTTGTGACTTGAAATTTTGAACATGAAATTTGAAGTTTGAAATTTTTGCAACTTGAAATTTTGGGGATTTTGAATTTAAAAATCAGGCATTTAGAATGTGGAATTTTAAACTTGGGAATGAAAATTTGGGATTTGGGATTTGAAAAAAACTTGAAATTTGAGATTTGAGATTTGAGAAAAACTTGAAATTTGAACCTGAAGTTTTATCCTTAATCGGTTCCAAAAGATTTGTTATCCCTTTTCTCTTTTTTTTTTTTTTTTTTGAAAATTTATTCTTCTCCTTTCATGATGTGGTTTTTTTTAGGAGTGAAAAAGAAAAGGAAATGAAAAGAAAAGAAAAAGGATTTTTTTTTTTTTTTTGGGGTTGACTCAGTAACTCAGCTGATTTTTATGTGGGGGCCGAATTTTGACCTCCCACTTCCTTTGTCTCTCTCTTTTTTGCTTCTTCCTCCTTCATCTTTTCTTCCACCATTAATACTATTCACTCTCATCTTCACCTTGATTTTTCTTCTTCCTCTCACCATTTCTTCTCAAGAAAAACACCTTTCTAAGCTTCTCAAGCTTCCTTTATCCATCTCCCTTAATATTTCTTTAGATCTTTGTGTTCTTGAGCACTTTTGCCACATGCCCAATTTTGGTAAAACCCATTTTCAAACCCATTTTTCTTTGCACCAAAATGTCTTATTCTTCTAATGGATCCTCTTTTCTTACTTTTCATGGCAAGAAATATGATCCAACATTTGATTCGCATGATAAGAAGGGGCTCCTTCAAGACCCCAAGACCCATACTACATATTCTCACGTGGACATCAAGGTGAGTTTTTCTTTGGTTTCTTTGCATGGAAAAATGTTGTTTCATGCTTCATTGAAAGTTTGATGGTGAGCCATTGTCATTTTGTTGTGTGATTGTTTGGAGTTTGGGGCATTGTATGATTGATCATGTTGTAATGTTGGCTTTGGAGAATTTTTGAAGTGTTGTATTTTTTGTCATGGTGTAATTTGGACAATGTTGGTGGCTTATGGAATTTTGGCAATGTTGGTAGATTGTGATGTGTTGGGGTTTATACCCTAAAATCCAATTTATTGGCATGTCATAAATAATTAAATTGTTTAATTATATGTGACAATTTATAAATGAACTAATGGGACATTATCATAGTCCTTGAGATGCATTGTATGTGATTTAGTCATAGAAGATACAAATCACAAGTTCCTTGTAAACTCAAAATATAGTTCGTAGTTGGTGATGAAATTGGGCGTTTCATTTGCGAAGACTATAACACATCAACTAAGATGATTTGTCTTGATCATGGAAGTGGAGACTTCTAGTTGATGTGTTGATGTGTCTTAAGAGTTAAGACATATTGAATTGGATCGATGTGAGATTAATTATTCAAACAATTCGGTGTTTCACCTGAATAATTAATCTCACGACTTCTAATTTCATAGACTCTCAATCCTGAGAGGATAATGAAACCGATCATGAAATGTAGGTTACTTTGATATATCAGGAGTGAGATCTAATATTCACGGTTAAAACCTCAGTATGTTGGGTAACCACACGTAGTGTTGAGGGAACACATATTCTCAAGATGGAATCCATAATCTCTTTTTATAGAGACACAAAATATCCCCTTGAGATAAGTTTAATGGGAACTAGTTATTCAGAGCGCCCACTTTAGTAAGGAGTTACTAAAGCTTATATTTATTGAAATTGGATTTCAATAAATGTGAATAACTAAAAGATTAAACCGGGTACTCAAGGATAAAATAGTTGTTTACAAAGTGACAGTTCTTTATGACTTTGTTCACTATGGATATTTCATGGAGGGGTCAAATGATATCATTAGAGTCTTGGGATATAATTTATTAATAAGGCCTAGAGTGCAATTATATTTATATAGTGGTATTAAATATGATTAATGGTAATTTTGGACTTGTTAAGAGTTGACAGATAAGCCCAAGGCCCATTGGAGCTAGAGTCTTAATTGTTCCCTTTGGTCCCATCTCAACCCACAAACTAAAGCCCAATTGGGCAGGCTCAAAAGGCTAGCCCAATTAGATAATCAGTTATGTATAAGGAGAGAAACATACAAAATTTTCAGAATATATATAGATTATGGAAATGGTGTGTATGTGAGTGTAAGCCACTCTCTTATTCTCCCTTGAACACATAAATGTAAATTGATTGAGAGACCAAACTTCTAGGGCACCATGTGGAATTGAGATGAAGATTAGAGGTATTCTCAAGTCTTGGTTTTGAATTTCACTGCATCAAGGTACGCTTTCTATTCTTTGTTCTAGAATTTAAGATTACATGTTATCTCTCATGAATGAAGTAGATCCGTGTTTGTTGCTTCCGCTGTGTATTTTGTATGAGATGCAAAACCAGATTTTCCAGCATGATGTAGTTTGATGAGTTTTGGCTTGGATTTTGGGAGTATTGGCATTGTGAAAAATTTGTATTGTGAGCTTGTATGAATATGTTCATGATGCATGTAGAAAATTTTGTTGGTATGTGTAAATTTATTTCATGAACTTGGCAAAAAAAATTTATGGGTATGAATATGGATAAACTTGTGGGTATAGACAAATTTTGTGGATATGGATTAATTTTAATGGGCATGAAATTTTGGCTATGGAGAAATTTTGTTGGATATGTGATGATGTTTGATCATGGAAAATGTTTTTGTGGCTATGATTTTGGATATGTGAGAATTTACTAGTTGTGCATAGACATGTAGGAAATTTTTTGTTGGCTATCTTGGTCATGTAGGAATTTTGATTGTGCATGGTTATGAAAAAAAATTCAGTAGTTGTGTATGGACATGTGAAAAATTTTGATTGTGGTGAAATTTTTGGTGGGGCATTGATTTTTTTTTGGCATGTGATTTGTCATGGAATGATGAGCTAAACTTTCGTGTTGCAGAGCCTCAAGAGTCGAGGTAGTCTCCAAATGTTGAAGAACATGTGGGAAGCATTGTCTCCTAACATCGAAAATATCATCAATGATGCGGGCTTTGGTACTTTCTTTGAAGCTCTGTTGAAGCAAGAGACGCATGAATACAAGGATCTTTAGTTACTCCTTGCCTTAGCAGAATGCTTCTGGGACACTACGTACCTTCCATTTTCTAGGCATTGCTGAGGTAATGTTGACACCTTACGACTTTTCTGTTATCAGCAGTCTAAGGTTGGGTGGTGAGAGACTTCGTGTCAATGACTCCCTTACTTCAACTAAAATCAAGAAACTTCTAGCTGTAGTGCCTTCCAGAATGAAGAGTAAAAATGTTCCTTTGTCTTGTCTATGTGATAATATTTCCCAATGTGATATTGTGGCAAAGACACCTGCATGTTCATGCTTCTTTTTATTGGGACTTTCTTGTGTCTGGATTTAGGCGGTACAGTGAATCTGCGTTACTTGTGGAGCTTCAGAAAAATTGAGCAAATCCGGAATTATGACTGGGGTGGTATGGCTTATGCTACCCTTTTGCATTTCATTACTCAACTTTCTAGGCGAAGCCTTTCAAGCTTAGGTGAGGCTCCATTTGTATGGCAGGTGAGGTTTGGAATTTTGGGCTATGTGTGGGTTTTGGAAAGTTATTTTGGCTATGTTGTAATGGTGTTGTGAATTTTTTTTTTTTTTTTTTTAAGGTTTGGATGTATGAATACTTTGGAGTTGGCCCTCAAGTTCGGGAGGTTAATGGCATTTTTCCAAGATTTCTCCGTTGGTTGCCCAAACATCGTTTGTCAACGCCCTCCAGGCGTTCTTTGGAAATTTGGTGCTTAGTGATTGACAACTTGACTACTGATGATGTGAGTCCTTTCCCCTTTTTTATTTGGGATCTTTGGTGCTTAGTGGTGGTTTGGTCATTTTCTCATTTTGGGTTCTGTTGTGATTTTTCAGATGTCTTTGAATCCTTGGGTTGGATGTAAGGAGTATCCGGAGCGTGAGTGGGCTTTGGAGTTGAATAGCCATCAGGTATTGTTTGAGTGTGGGCATGGAAGGTATTGGTATCTTGGTAATCGGGTGTTGCCTCAAGTTCAGCATGTGTATTCTCCTACAACAATTCCAATTCCTCCTTGTCCCTCCGTCCGGTTGGCTGACCTTTTGACTGATGAAGAGATTGCTCAGGCCTGTGGTGGCTATGCTGTTGTAGGAGTAGTAGGGGATTATTCTGAATTCATTTGAACTCATCTGCAAGGTTGCTTGGCTGGCATAACGGTACTTCTCTTCCCTTCTAAAGTCAAATTTTCATTTTGCATGTTCCTTTTCCATATTTCTACTCGATAACAACATTTTCATGTTGGATTTTCAGCCTCCATCTTTTGAAGGAGAGGAAGGGGGAGAGGAAGAGGAAGAGATTCCTTCTCCTTACCATGCTGGTAGCTCTTCTAGTTCTTTCATGAAGACTTATCCTCATTTCCCGGCATGGCAATATGATGAGATGAATCCTAATGGAACGTATAGTTCCATGCCTTTGAATAGGCTAGAGCACACACCGAACGTTCCTTGGCCCGATCCGGTATGTTCTTCCATGTTCAGTTCTTTGTCCTTATTTCTTCTTGGCTTATTGAATGGCTCATGATCAGGTAGATTTGTGCTTCAGGTTGATGTGGATCTTGTAGAGGAAAGTATGCGAATGATTGGAGGCTTGCAATCGTTGGCTTGTACTCAGTGTTCGCAATATGTGCTCAATGAGACAAGCTGGGCATGCAATGATGCTTTCTAAATGTCTATTGCTTGGACTTTTCTTGATGACGAAATTAACACTTGATTTTCCTAACTTTTCAGGTACATGGAATGGAAGCTGCTGGTTTCGCCAGAAGGACTTTGGAGGAAAGGATCAAGAACGTTGAACTTGAGAACTGTCAGTATGATCCTTGATTCTTCACAAGTAAAGAGGGAGATACTGAAGGCAGCTCCTCTAGAGGTGGGTCAAGGAGATCCTCACGCAGGCAGACCCGGAGTCCCAATGATGTTTGACTTGTATTTTTAATTTTTCCTGCAAAACAAAAAGAAGTGTTCCTTAGACAATCTTGTACTACATTCTATGTTTAACTCTTTGTCCTTGGAATTGCTCTTGATCATGTAGAAACTTTAACTAGAAAATTTTAGAATTCACCTGATGAAGTCTTATAGTACCAATATAAACTTATCCTGAATGGCTCTATTGGAATCTGCACTTACTTGTATAGGCGAAGCCGAATGTTCCTAGTTTAAAATGAATGCATGGTTTTTTGGAAATCTTGATGATGATTTTTGTTTTTTTTTGTTTTTTAAACAATGATGATGGTGGTCTCTTTTGAAAATGAATAAGACATGGGTGAATGCCCCTTGTTTGGAACATGAATTCATGAGTCTTGAAAAAAAAACTTGATTTGATTAGTTTTTGAAAACAATGATGTAAGTGATGATTTTTGAAAACAAATGAGTTAGGCACGTTGGAATGCCCCAGTTTGACCTAAAAAAAAAAAAAAAATCTTTTTTGAGTGTTAAATGGTCCTAAAAAAATGTCCGAGAACGCAAAGTTGCATGGAATTGCATGAGTGTATGATGGCCGAGCTAGGTGCCACTTGGCATATGAGGAGTGCCATTTGGCACTTTTAGAGTGTCGTTGGGCACTTGGTTACACTGTGACGCTTATGTCGTGGTGGGCCTACTCCTCACGCTTTTCCAATGTGTGTTGCGCGTTTTCATATTTTTTGAAAAATATTTTCTTCGTTTGTGATCATGAAACACTCTCCTACTCAGCTACAAACTCTCTTAAACCTATTTCAAACCTGATTAAGAACTGATGTAGCTCATATAAATGATTTCTCCTGTGACAAATCTCTGCATCAAGGTTAGCAAAACACAATAATCACAAGCAAAAGTCATCCATGGCTAGCAATCATAATTTTTCTCATTCAACAATTCATGATATCAAAAGATGGGTTTGTAGCTTTGATTTCAGTACCAAGACCAATTTTACAGCCTACAAACTAGAGGGAATTAAGGCTCTAAGGAATGTCAAAATCAAGTGGGATTTCCTTCGTGCTGTTGTGAAATTCTGGGATCTCGAAGATCATGTGTTCTGGTTTAAAACTGCTAAACTCTGATAGATAGTTGAAGAATTTTCCGCAAAAAATCTGTGGCGGTTTCTTGTGATCCCAGGAATAGGGAATCTTTGTTTGATGCTCTTGGTCTTCCTACTTCCATCACTAGTAGTACGGTTGAAGGACATATGGTGAATCTTCGAGCAATTGTTTTAAGGCTGATTAACAAACGCACCTATGGAGTGATCGACAATATGCAGAAGAATTTTGGCTTGGCCCTATGCTTTGTGGGGGAATTTTTGCTGTGCTCTGGAAGGAACAGTTTTGTGGATGCTCAAGCCATAAGTGTTGTGAGTCAAATTAAGGGTGGTGATAATCCTATATCTTTGATCTTGGCAGAAACTCTTCTAGGACTGGATGCTGTATTTCATGGTGGAGAGTCTCAAAACTTCCTTGGGAGTCCCTTGACTTTGCAAATATGGCTGATGGAGCGACTAGATATGATTGCTAGGCCTACAACTGGTAATTATGGTCCTAGTAGTTTTCTTAGCAGGATGTCATCAAAACTGAGTGCCAAATTGGAAGTGACTAGGTGAAATTTTTGAACAAGAAATCCAGTGCCTTAATCCGATGGAACTGTTATTGGTGGAAGTGCCCACCCCCTCTACTGCGGTCTTCAAGATCAGATCACATCATCATTGTTGGATTGCGGATGGCAACTTTCTATAAGGCAGATAGACTCCTCAGGTAGTTCCAATATGAGCAAGGAATGCCTGGTGGAAAAAGAAGAAGACATTTCACTCCTATGGACACAAATCCAACTTCTATAAGGAACATGCTATTGGGCTTGGAGATGACTGACTGAGTGGACCAGTCTTTTGTCAAGGTTCACTTTCATAGGATGACTACAAAATACTCTAATTGGCCAGTGGACAAGATTGCTGACAAGGAAACTGAGATGGTTGCTATGAGAAAGCAGTTTCTCAAAGATAACCGGGTAAGACACGATGATGACCATTATGAATTTAAAAGAAGAGACAAGGATGACAAAGTACCTAGCACAAAGGAAATCAATGATCAACCTAAAAGAGAAAAGACTGAAGACAAAGTGACCTTCTTATTTTTGGCTTTGAACATGTTTATTTAGAAGTTGATGTAAAAAACTCTTTTGTTTAGGAATTATTTAGGACTTGAAGGTTAAAGGCTCTGTTTAAGATGTAGGTTTTGGGGATTTGGTTTTTTTATGGTTTGGTTTAGGGTTTGAGTTCTTGAGTTTGGTTTGGTTTCAGGTTTGATTTAGGGTTTTATGTAATGACATTATTTAATGGAATGGTTGAATTTTTTGAAAATTTTGGTTAATGGGTAGATGGTGGTTTTGGGAAATTGTGACCGAACCAATGCATGGTTGCCTACATACCCCCTTGGTAGAAGGATCAAGTCATCACTTAGTTCATTGATTTTTATTTGCCTTAATTTTTGCCTAGGCCGCCCTTTCTGGTTTTCAACCTAGCAGGCTCTCTCACTCTTTTTTTTTTTTTTTTTTTACTCTCCTTTTGTGTAGATTGCCCTTTCGGATTTTCAACCTACCTTTTTTGTTATTATTGTTGCTGTTTTTTTTTTTTTTTTTTTTTTTTTTTTTTTTTTTTTTTTTTTTGCAAAAGTCTAAGAAGGGAAATAACATAATTTACAACCACTTCAGACGTGATATTTTCAGACTACCATCTCAAACGTGGTATTTCTTCAATTGATCCATGTTGGTTGGCTCAGTGAAAGGGTTTGCATCTAAGTCCATCAACCTTACTGCTCCCTAGAATATATTTGCTTGATAATGTATAGGCCTGCCCAATTTTGATTGAACTTCCCGTTTGCATCTTGAACTGGGGCTCAGATTTCTTTCAGCACTAAATCCCACAACTTCAAATCTCTGGTTCTTACTTTCTTGTCAAAAGCTTTCCCAAGCCTCCTTTGGTAACCTTGAATATGATACAAGACTTTAAGTCTCTTTTCATCCAACATGCATAATTGGTCATATCTGCTTTGCAACCAAACTGCTTTAGGGATTTCACTTTCCAATACTGTCCTTAGTGAACGGACACCCATTTCAATGGGAAGAATTGCTTCCATCCCATACACCAATGAATAAGAAGTGGCTCATGTGGAAGATTGAATTGATGTTCTGTACCCCCAGAGTGCATAGGGCAATTGTAGATGCTAGTCCTTGTAGTTCTTTGTGCTCTTCTTCAAGATTCGCCCTATATTTTTATTAGCAGCCTCAACTGCTCCATTAGTCTGAGGACGGTAAGGTGAAGACTTGTGGTTCTGAATATTGAACTGTCGTAGCTGTTGGGGTTTATGCCCTAAAATCCAATTTATTGGCATGTCATAAATAATGAAATTCTTTAATTATGTGAGACTATCTATAAATGAACTAATGGGACATTATCTTAGACCATGAGATGCATAGTATGTGATTTATGTGAAAAGTCACAGAAGATATAAATCACAAGTTCTTTGTAAACTCAGAATTTTGGTTCGTAGTCGGTGATGAAATTGGGCATTTCATCTGTGAAGACTATAACATATCAACTAAGATGATTTGTCTTGCGTCAGAGATTAGATCATGCAAGAATAATGCTCGACCAAGATTCATGTAACCAGTGCTAGACAGAGGGTAGAGGTTGCTACACATGATCATTGTGAGCAGCCTTATTTCAGGAGAAAGTGATGCCACACTTATTGACTTCCTATTGGAGGAGAATTCCAAATTAGCTCCTAAAACTTCCCGAAGAATCTCCTCATCTGGAGTCAGTTTATCATAAACCTGAGGGATAGGTAATATTGGCCTGTTGATGTTCAGAATTTCGGCCAAGTAGACGGGTGTAACTGGGAACCACTTTCCTCTCACCCAGCACTTGATTTCCTCTCCTTCAACAATGGCATTGGCATAGAATTCTTTCACTAAGTTTTCGTATGCATCCTCAAGATTTGAGAGAAGGAAATTCCAATCTTTGGTGGCAAACCATATTGGGATATCCGTGTCTAGGAGAGAGGGTTGATCAACGGCCCTTTCAAACAGCAATGGAGCATCTCAAAACTGGCTCGTGTAGGTCTAGAATGCAGCATAGAATCTAAACAAGTCAGGATCATACACTTCTGTTGAAAAACGAGTTCTCTTTGACTTCGGTGAAGGTTCATCAACATCAATCACCAGCTCTTTCCCTTTGTTGCAACCTCCTTTCACAGCTGAGCTTTTAAACGGAGACATCTGCAAACATATCCACAAAGCACAAACAGCAAGTGCAAAAACACAAAAACAAAGCACAAAACTTGATTAGATTCAAGTTAGTCCAAAGCACAAGTAAAACAACCTAAAACAGAGTAAAAATAACTCAAAGCATAGAAAAGAAAGACAAACAGCATGCTAAAGGTATTAAACCAATTAAGCATATGCTAGTTCAGGTGTGTGCGTCATGAGATGCATGATGTGTGCCTAGTGTGTGCATGGCATGGCATTAAGGCACAAAATGGACAGAGTGTGAAAAACACACAAATACTAACCAAAACATGATAGACATGATTAGTCAAGACACAATCCTATCATTGGAACTCACTTGAGTCCAATTCAGCACACAAATGTCACTGGGACATTTTTTCAAACACCTGACATGCAACAATGCATAACTGTTATGAAGAATGCATGAACAGATTGAAAAATGCCTCAATACAACCTTAAAATGCCACAAGGGACCAACACAAATACACAAACAGCAAATGGGACTCAGCCCAATCAAGATTTTGGAAAAAATTTCACAAAAATTAAGAACCCCAACCCATTTTCGAAAAATCCCCAATTTTGATAACCCTAACTAATTTTCTGCATAATCTATGACAAATAGAAGGAAAAATGTTTTAGAAAACATACCTTGAAGTTAAAATCGCAGAAAACAAGCTTGGAATTGATGGGGTTTGATTGAAAAAATGATTTTGGGTTGAGAGAGGTTCGAGAGAGGCAATGCGAAGGAAGTTATGAGTTTTGAAAAGATGTCACATCTGCTACATAAAAACTGAAAATACGCGTTTTTCACGGGTTAGACAGTCGCAATTTAAGTCACGAGACATACTGAAGCTTTCGCGAGAAGCTTTTAGTCGCGAAACAGTAGCTAGACAGTCGCGATAGCCTTTGTATGAAGTTGAAAAATTCCAGTTTTTGCCTAAAAACATTTCGCGAGAAGAGTTTAGTCGCGAAAATTAATTGAAAGGAAAATGGTTGATTGCTATGTGACTAAGATAATGGGATTTGCATAAAGTATATGTAACTAATGCGTCCTAACTTTACTATATATCAAATATGTCCCAAGAGTTTTGTAACTCAATCGGCACCTCCTAATATTTCCAAATATGTCTAGGTTTAAATTCTCCTTCTCCTATGTATATATCAAATATGTGACAATCAGTTTGTAATGTAATGGCATAGATTGGTCTCGTTTATTATATAAACTAGTTGAATTCTTGCATGATTTGTAGTGCATTTTATTAGTTTTCTCCAATATTTCAACAATTTTACTTCTAATATTTAGTGTTCTATTTTATAAACAAATTAAAAAGACAATATGAGTGGTGTAATAATTTGATCATGTTATACGTGTTTATAAATTTTAAAATTGCATGATACTGTGAACTAATATGGATAAGCATGTTTCATGCCTACTAAAAAAAATGCAACTATCATTTTGATAAATAAAAATAAAAACATCCTTCAATAATTGTTTTTAAAAGCTAACATAGACCACACCACATCAACACTTTGTAAAAATAATTTGTAAAATTGTTTGTGTATCTAGCATTACTTTTCTTTTAAATATGGCATGAGGAAGCCGCAGATTAAGAAAACATGAGTTTTTTTTTTTTTTTTTGGTGGTTCAATAAGAGGGGGAAAATACTAAAATAGAATAGAGTTTAATAATTTATTGTAATAAATAAGAGAGAACACTAAAACATGCTATATTAAATTATTAATTAAGTAAGATAGTATTTTTTGAACCATTAGATTGCTTAGAGATCTATAGTGGATAAAATCTGTAACTTTTATAATATTACACCAGGTGTACCTTCACTAACTTGAACCCATCTCTCTCTCTCTCTCTCTCTCTCTCTATATATATATATATATATATTTTTTTTTTTATATTCTTGGTTGTGTATTATTAATTTTTTTTCTTTCGTTGGACCTTGTTTCCACTGTTGCAAAAGTAACTAAATTTGTGCAAGAATACCAAATTTATAATAAATTTTTCTCATATAAATTTTAGAAAAATGACATCAAAATTTCATTATACTTAATAAAATAACTGAAATAATTAATAAAAAATATATTTATTTATCATATTAGTAATCTTTTAAATTACATAGAATAAATACTATAATGTTGGTTATATACTATCACAAAAAGATGTTAAGAAATCTAAAGGGTTATGACTAATTTTAGTGAATTCAAAAATATTTAATTTGTATGACTTTTGTGTCAATTGTTGTCAACATTACTAAACATTCTAAATCAATTAATATTATTATAAATAAAAAATATTTTCTCATATAAGGAAGAATTTCATATCTTTAATCAATTATTATAATTATAATAAAAATATTTTCTTATATAATATATATATAAATAATCATTTAAATTCCTCTAATATAAATAATTGATGTCTAATTATATATAATTAATATATGCATTTACTTCATTAGTTAATTCAATGAACAAATACTATGATATGTAAATGCAAATTTTATTGAGGTATAAGCCTAAATAAAGAAAATCTCCACACCCCCACTTGTAAATTGTACAATGAATTATTTAAAAATAAATTAAAAAAATACAATCTTCTGCACATACTATTATTAAAAGTACAATAATATTTGTGCTTTAAGCCTTAAGCAATCACCACACTAGATTTACATGAAAAGCTTGAAAATACGAATTGAAAAAAAATTCCAAATTTATAAAATTAAAATAATAATAAAATTGAAAGAAAATATAAGACCGTATTATTCCTTTTTTTTTTTTTTTTTGATAAGAAAGTATTATTCCTAAATCCTAATTAGATCTTCATTTACATTGGTATTTCAATAACCCCAAATATTATCCACAAATTCACTTTTTCTTTTTTGGATAGCCCTAAATTCACTATACTTAAAAGAACCACCTTTTTATCTATACTACTATTTAAGGAGTTTCTTTTGTTTGGAATCCTCATTTTTTTTTTTGTTAAAAAATGTTCCTCCACCTCTATGTTTAAGTAAAGATAAAATTAAAAGACAATCAGGTAAAAATACAACTCTAACTCCCACTAAAACATTGCCTAAAAAATAGGGTCACTCTCCTATTGATTTTCAAATTGCTTCATCAACTTATAAATTAGATTCTCAAAATAAAAATTATATATAAAAAATTAAATCATAGGTTTTTTTTTTTATATAAAAAAAGCCTCATTGCACGCACGAAGCACATGTGATGAGGCTAGTTATCTTTACTTCTCCGATTCATTTCCAATTATTTCAGTTTATTTTATTTGTGAAATTCATCTATGCCCATCCATGTCAATATTTGTAAAACTTGAGCCAGTAGCTCTTAGGTTCTAACCTCTTCATATAGTGCAAAACTAATTTTAATTAGCTAAAATAATAACTTATGATTAATACAATGTCAATTATACATGAGCTGGTGATAAAGTTATAATTTAACGCTCAGTTTGTTTTGAAATAAATTATTTTCAAATGTAAAATACTTTATATGTAAAAAAATTTTAGCAAAATATTTTCAAATGTTTGGTATGACAAGTAAAATTTTTAAAGCAAACCACCAAAATCGAGGGCTCAACATTGAAGTCGCTAGTATTCTTTTACTTCGTTGGAGAAAACGAATTTTATACTTACAACTTTTTTTTATGGGTAAAAAATTTTATACTCACAATCTAATCGAAATTCAAATGAAAGCATTGTCACAAACAGTGTAAATTTTTTTTTTTTTTTTCGATATCACAATTTCTCAAATTCCATAATGACTCACCACTACAAGAAAAATGGCCTATTGTTGCGCTCCAAAAGCGCCGCTAAAACCAATAAAAGCGCCGCTAAAGGCACTTCTGACCTTTAGCAGTGGCTGCTATTGCAGCGCTACAAAGCGCCATAGCTTAAATGCCGCAGTAATAAGAAGCGTCGCTATATAGGTACCTTTTAGAGGCAGATTTGGCTTATTGCGGCGGGCTTTCCAACAACTAGTGGTTAAAAAAACACAAACCCATGAACAAGCAACACAAAACTAGAAAAACAATAAGCAATATTGGGGTTTTAGGGGAGAGAAATTATGAACGGCGCCACCAACAGCAACGTCGGAGGTGACACGAGCCAAGCAGCAACGCCGGTGGAAGATCGATCGCTGATTTTGAGAGTGACAAGAGATTTTGAGAGAGAGAGAGGTTTTTTTTTTAGAGGGAGATAAACAGATGAGAAAAATGAAAAGGCAAACAGGCGCTAAAGTGATAAGTTTACATGAGGGAAAGGAAAAAAAAATAGAGGGAAAAAATTAGACTAAAAATGGGCAATTAAAAGGTCTATTGCGGCAGTCACTTAAACCGCTACTATAATTGAGAAAACATGTTGCAAGAAGACATAAATTGTGGCGGTTCAATATACCGCTGCTATAACTACGGAAAATGCTGCTAAAACACATATATTACGGCGGTTTTTTATACTAACGTTGTAGAGCACCACAAAAGACTATATCTATTGTGGCAGCTAATGGTACGTCGTAATATATCTCATGTACATGGACGGTTCAAAAAAGCACCACAATATGTGACATATAGCGGCAGTTTTTGAAATCGCCGCAAAAAACCCACTGCAATAGCCCCTTTTTCTTGTAGTGACTACAAACAATTCTAATGATATTTTGAGAATATGATCTAAAATGAATAAATAAAAACTTAGTTTGAAAATTAAACATACTGTTAAAGGCGATCCAAGAGAATGCAATAACACATGTTTGGATGACTGTTTTTTCTTGCCTAGTGAATTGCATGAGGTGACCAACACTTATCAATCAAGGCCATATACCTTTTCACAAAGGCAAATCCCAATGAACTGACTGTAAATTTAAGGGATTGTATGACACCAGTCACTAGTGGACTGGTTAGGTCAAACTTGCACACAATGAAGATGAATACAATAATGCTCAAAACAAAACTAATCACTATTTCTCAATGCACCCATTGAAGAAGGCCTCATATTTTATCCTTCATGTAAGTCGTCAAATATCTATTGTTTTTTGTTTTTTGTTTTTTGTTTTTTTTTTGTTTTTTTTTGAGAATTATAGTTATTTGTTTTTATCTCTACTAAATTTAACCCAATTTTATTTGGATAAAATTTTATTGCTTTTCATTTAAAATTTATTAGGTTTCTCGTGGGTTATAGTTGCATGCTTAGCCTAACTAAACCAACTAAATTTAATAATTTTTTAAAAGGAATTTAACCATTTTTAATTTGACTAAAACTTTATTTCTATTCAAACTTATTAAGTTTATCGTAGATAGTAGTTGCATAACATAAGCTACTTAGCCTAAACCATAATATATATATATATATATATATTTATATATATATATATATATATTTTGATGTGCCCAAACCATAAACTATATTATAAAAAATGGCTAATAAATAACTATAAAAAAAAAAATTGTAACAGTAATGTTTGAGTACGTAGTAATGTCATGTAACAAAAACCTGAAAAGAATAATTTAATAAAAAAATTGGGAAAAGTTAACTGATGTTTTAAGAGTATTAGTTTAAGAAATATTATTAGATTTTTTTATGGAAAATAATAAAGTGATTGATTTTTTTAATAGTTTTTTATATTTCTATTAAAGTAGTATTAAAACTTTTCTAAAATAATCCATTAACAAATTTCCTAAGGGCACTTTTAATCAAACCTTAAAAAAATTGATCTAAGTGTTAAAAAATATTGTTAGTATAAAGTTGTAATAAATATGGCAATTAGGTAATATATAGCATAGCAATTAAGCTTTTGTTTCTATTTACAAAATTAATGCAATTTGGTGCAACTACATGGCAATTAAACACAGCATCAACTTGGCATAACCATGACTACTAAGTACAACTTTATAATATACTAGTCGCTGACCCGTGCGATGCACGGAAAAGCTATTGACTCTAACAAAAAATGAAGAAATATTTAACTTCCATACTTTTCCATAGTTTAGAAGTGTTGTCTAACATTAAACGTTATTGAGTTGCAAGTGTATAGTTACTGAAACCTACCAAGTAATTTAAAATTCTTAAATTAATAAAGCAAAACTCTCAATAGCTATACACACACACACACACACACACACACACAAAACTAATATAAACTGCAAATATATAAACAAAGACCGTGATATGAGGAAGACACACCAAGTTTCAAATTTGAGTAGCAATATGACTTTCTCGTAGTAATAATGTGAGAGATCATAAAACTTTAGGTGCTCTCAAAAAAGAGATTTGGTGCTTTGAAGGACGCCTCTCTTTTTGGGTAAGTGGTGTGGACTCACCACTTATTTTTTTTTATACAAAAAAATAAGAAAAAAAAAACTAAATACAAAATACATATTTAGAATACTTTGAATGTCATTGATTGAATAAAGAATAGTACAATTTTGGTAAATAAAACCTTACAAGGCTTTGGGTCCTAGTTACAATCTATGCAGAAGAATACAAAGCTTTGATCCTAGTTACAATCTACCAAAATTAAAGAAAAAAACAAGACACTAATCTACCTATCCAAAAATCCTAAGCTCGGGTGATATGCCAAGAATGTATTGATCCCTTGTGATGAATTAACAAATTAATTAGCCAAGTTACTTAATTAATTCAATTAGTATGCAATACGCGTGGTAGCACAAACAAATTACCAAATAACTAAATGCAACGGAAATTAAATTGACACGGTGATTTGTTTACGAATGGGGAAAACCTACACGGCAAAAACCCCACCGGGTGATTTTAAGGTCACCACTCCCGAAAATTCACTATTATCACAACAAGCGGTTACAAGTAAAGGAATCCTAGTACCTTATACTAACTTACAGTTGAACCCTTACCCCAATACCCAATTGGACTTCTTCTGTAGTGACAATCTCTCCTTGTAATGCACGGCTCCTAGTATGTGACTAACCAATTCGATGTGCGGATCCCAGTACGCAGCTTACTCACCAATTTGAGAAAGATGTTGGCTACAAAGTTCTTCAGTTCATCACACGATGAAGACCACGAAACTCCTTGGTTACAAAACCCTACAGTGTACAAACACAGCAGCTTCTTCAAGAGAGAGATGAACTAGGGCAAATTCTGTCTCCGATCACAATTTGCATGAACACAACTTTGCTTCACACTCGCACAACATTTGACGGCCCTTAAAACAATCCTTATATATGTTTAGAGTTATGAGAAAAGAAAGCCCAAACATGTATTCACAGATTGAAATGAAATCAGTTCTGAAAAACTAATTTTCATAAATCTCGATAGATAGCTTATTTGTCGAGCTAGCTATCAAGTATCGGGCTTTAGCAGCTTTTTAAATCTCGATAGATACTAGCCGTCGAGCTTTAAAATCCAGCACTTCTTTACTTGATTCTTGGACAGACTTGCATGGCTTTAACACTTGAACTTGAAACCTTGTTTCTTGAAGCATTAAACACATCCTAGATCTACCCAATTACAAGTAAAGTGTGTTTTGTCAAAGGATTAGCCAATTCAATATTGACATATGTTCCTAACATTAAATCACATATGTCTCAACACGGGGGCTAGGTTACGGAATGGGAAGGTGTTAGGCACCCATTCTGCCCAGACAGAGTTTGGTCTTCTAGACTATAATGACCAATATACCCTTTTTTGCATGATGTTAAATGATATGTTGAGCTCACATGATAGACACTTGACAAAAATTAATCTAAATAAATCTACCTCATGAATATGTCCTCTTTTAAAAGAAAATTCAGATCTGTTTTGAGGATAAAAAATTAAGACTTGGTTTGTTAAAAAAAAATTAGATTTGTTTTTTGTAAAGGATAAAATAAAAGATTTTATCAAGAAAAAAATTAGATTTGTTTTGTGTAAAGTAAAAAAAATGATTTTATCAAGAAAAATCATATCTGTTTTTGTGTAAGGTAAAAAAAGAGTGATTTAATTAAGAGAAATCAAATTCGTTTTGAAAAGTTAAAAAAATGATTTTTGTTTTATAAAAAAAATCAGATCCATTGTTGGAAATAAAATAAAAAAAGACTTTTGAAAGAGGATTCACATTCATGAGATAAATTCATTATGCGTGCATCACATATTAAGAAAAAGAAAAGACTTCAACCTAATTTTCAATCCCTTCTTTTAAATTTCAAAATCTGCAATTGTATAAAAAAAATTAGATTTGTATTTAATGAAAATACAGATCAGTTTTGAGAGTTAAGAAAAAAATCAGATCTGTATTTAATAAAAACACAAATCAATCTTGAGAGTTAAAAAAAAAATCAAATTTGTATTTAATGAAAATACAAATTTGTTTTGAGAGTTAAAAAAACCAGATATTTATTTAATGAAAATACATATCAGTTTTGTGTTAAAAAATCAGATCTGTATTTAATGAAAATACAGATCAGTTTTGAGAGTTAAAAAAATCAGATCTGTATTTAATAAAAATACAGATAATTTTTGTGTTAAAAAAATAAAATCTAAAAAATTCAGATCAGTTTTGAGAGTTAAAAAAAAAAAAATCAGATTTGAAAATTCAGATCAGTTTTTGAGTTTAAAGAAAATCAAATCTAAAAAATTCAAATTAGTTTTTAAGTTTAAAGAAATCAGGTTTGAAAAATTCAGATCAATCTTTGAGTTTAAAGAAATCAGATCTTTGATAGTCGTTAGCAGATTTTGAAACTTAAGAAAAAAATCACAATAAACAATCATCTAAGAACGTGTTAAAGAAAATTCAAGTAGAGCATGACAATTATATATCAAGAACCAAAAATTAATAATAAAACATGCTAAACATATTCATGCATCAAACAATAACAAAAAACAATGAAAGAAGAAAAGAAAGAAGAAATAGAATACCTCTTGCATGAGCGTACTCTTCTAATGAAAGGATATTTTAGAATTCAAAGAAGTTTATTCACCTCTTTGAAGCCTAAAATACTTTACTTACAAAAAAGAAATTCCTAAGGCAAAAGCATCCAGAACGTATTTAACGTAAGGGAAATTGAAAAGAAGAGAAGAGCCAACAAGGAGGGGGGGGAGGGTCAGAAAGTGTAAAAAGTGTGCTGAATTTTGAGAGGCATTCTCTATTTATAGAGGTTGGAATGCTTAAAAAAATAAGCAGAAAACGTATGGGGAAAAATATTTAGTATTCTCAACAAAAAAAAAAAAAACTAAAAAATGGAGATTCGGATAAGAGTAAGCTAATTTTTCAGATCAGAACTAGTTTCAGTATTTTGATCATATCTTTTTACTCAAATTCAAATTAAGCTAAAATTTTGATAGCTGAAGGGAAATTTGATCCTCTATAACTTTGCCAGAAATACCCTAGTCCAAATTTTGAGTTCTACTATGCCAAAAGTGCCTTGGAATGTGAATCTGAAAATCTGCTACTTGATTGGCACGTTTTTGAAGTGTTTTCCAACTCTAAAACTATATTTGGATGAATTTTAGAGTTATTTTCATGATAAACCTCATTCCAAAGTGATAATTAGAACTTTTAAAATAATTATTTTTAATATAATTATCCCAAAAGCCTAATTAGTCTTTAAATATTATCAGCTTATTTGTTTTAATCCCATGCAACAAATCTCACTTTAAGAAAAATACTCAACCAATCACAAAAATTCATTTAATTAATTTTAATCATTAACCAATCAAAATTAATTTCAATTAATCACAAGTGATCGGCTTCATTCCATACAATGCATGCAGATCCTGAAAACTTGATCTCGTGATATCTTTTAATCCGAAGGTCCAATTTGGGAATCAGACATACCATCGCGACCGTTAGAATCTTAAGATCATTTTATGATATGTAATGAATGAATTAATGGATGTAATACAACTCTAAATATTTGGGTATATGAATGGTCACTCTAGTCATCTTCCAAGATTAAATTATGGGCGTAAAATCGAGTGTCTACAAATAACAATATAGACAATTCAAAACATAGAACAATATCAAAATTATAATACCTAATTCCACTATCTTTTATGTTGAATCCAAACAAATAATTAATTGAAATTAATCCAAACAAATAATTAATCAACAAAAAATCATAGCTTTTAATAAGAAAACAAAAAATCACATGAACCTAAATAAAAAGCATTTAAGGTGAAGAATTAAGATCAACCTACTGAAATGCAAATATCAAAATCCCCATAAAATTCATTAATAACAATATAAACAAATATCCACATATGTTGAATTGAAATTTTATTAATAATAACAATATAAACAAATTCGACATAAAATTCATTAATCAAAGAAGAAAGTTGAAATCAAATTGCTTGCTTTTTTTTTTTTTTTTTTCAAAAAATCCTAAAGTGAAGTTAAGTTTAGGATTTTAAGGTGGTAATTTCTACGGCTTTGAGGAGGGAAAAGAGACTCCTAATAGGAGTCCTTCTCTTTTTTTTTTTCTTAAACCTAACTTTTTTTTTTTTTGGTTACGTGAGTCTTTTTTTTTTTTTTTTGGAAGCTTAAAGTGAAGTTAAGTTTAGGGTTTTGAGGTGATAACTATTACGACTTTGAGGAGGGGAGAGAGAGTCCTAACAGGAGTCTCTCTCTCTTTCTCTCTTTTTATTAATCTAACGTGAGTCTTTTTTTTTTTTTTTTTTTTTTGAGTCTATTTTCAACCTGAGTCTTTTTTTTTTTCTTTTTTTTTAGTCCTATCATAATTTTTGTTTTTATATAGATTATCAACATTTGAATTTGAGTTTAAGTTGGACTTATTAGAGAGATAGAGTTTCACTCTTTATTAAAATTTGATCAAACAAAAATAATTTTGTTTAAAAAAAATGATAATGATTAGTTTGAGTTTAAGTTGGACTTGTTAGAAAAATAGAGTTTCACTCTTTGTTAAGTTTGGACTAAACAAAAATAATTTTATTTAAATAAAATGATAATTTTATTTAAATATTGTGTTGACGTGGAAAATTGTGAGAGCTTCAGAGGTTTTGGTTATATATATATATATAGAGAGAGAGAGAGAGAGAGAGAGAGAGAGAGAGAGATGATATGACATATTTTAAGAAAACTCCTTACTTTTTAATAATTAATATGCATGTGTTTCCATTATTATTTTTAAATCAATATAATTTATATTTGTTTCAATTTTCCTCAAAATTTTGATGGGGAATGGTAGTAGATCCAAAGCACATGTACATTTTTATTAAATTTTTTTTTTTCAATTGTGCCAAATAACTCATAATGATTTGAAGATGGGGGTGGCAATTTGTGTTAACAAGTCATTCTAGTGTCGTGAAGATACAACCTACCATTTTCCACTTCCTAGAGCTTTGGTTTGGATCCATCTCTAGAGCTTTGGTTGGGAGAGATGACTAATTGATGACATGTACTTGTAGTAAAGGGTTTTTGTGTGTGTGTGGATAATTTGATAGTTATAATAAGGGAAGAGGGATTTGAACTTTGAATTATTTCATGGATGCACCAAAGGATGTCAATTAGTTGACCTACAAGACTTTTGGCTAAATGATTATATTTTGGATTGTAACTAAAATCAAATTCAGTTAATTTGAACATATGGCAATATACCATTGAGTTGGAGGACTACTCGACAATGTTGACATAATCCTCTTGGTACATTGAATAATTACTCGCAATGGACAACTCTTTGATTAATTAACCTTGACAAAACATGATGTTATGATATACCATGAAGAATAAGAATTTAAACAATTATTTTTGTATTGTACATGTCATTTGAAAATGTTAGATTCTTGTTTAAATAATTTTGAATAAATATAAAATTTATATTATTCTCTCATTATTTATTTGTAGAAAGATATCAAAAAAGTGACTTGATAATTCACACAAAACACATTGCATTTTAAGTTTGGAACCTATTCACTTCTTGCTCTTTCAATTGGGTTAAAATGAATTTAAATACTGTCACTCAAATTGTCTTTTAAGTTTGTTGTAATTCTTCCCTCTCTTTAGTTGTATGGGAAGCATAATTATCCTTATAAGATTCCTATAAATAACTCAAACATAAGAATCTTATACAACTGGAAATCTTAGTAGATTCATAATTAAACCAAATATTTCTCAGACATCACATTTTAAGGAATTTTGATGCCAGAGGACAATGTGAATTCCCTAAACCAAATGCTACGTAAACTTGAATACAAATAAATGAACCAAAAATCGTAATTTTACATTCCAATAATGTCATTGTGATTTTTACCATATTATGATGAACCAAACACCCCTATAGTACCACCATTCCACCCCTGGAGCTATTCTTGTTTTTAGTTGCTCCACATAATATAAAGCTGCTAATTTCTTAGGAGCATGTAATATTTCTTCCACGCATGGACTTCGCATATCAATAATTATCTTCTCTTCCACACATGGACTTCGCGTATCAATAATTATCTTCTCCAATGACGGAGCATTATTGATTACATACAAGGCAAGCTCCATGTCAATAGTACAACCATAAAAACCAATCAATTCAACCACCTTGAGGCATTGGTGTGGATATTTAGCCCTTTATTTTTCCTTCCCGTGGACCATCTAGGCCAATAAACTGTCACAAGGAAGAAGTAACAGTGTTATGCTAGTTAAAAGATAGGGACACCATTCACAATGTCATCAACAAAATACTTCAAGCTGATCAGAATTATTGTGTTGCCACAGGTAATAGGTTGTCTAATTTATTATTGTTGAATAGAAGTGAGTTATCACCTATGCTTATGCCAACTGAGACCATTGTAGTTTTCATAAGGCTTGTTATCGGGCTTATTATATGCAAATGTACTTTTAAACATCATTACAACATAAGGAAAACATATGCATGTTACAAGAAACAATGAAGCCAATTATGCCAAGGTGCCAACCAATTGCAGCTTCCATTCGTAAAGCCCAGTGCTAGCGCTATTCATATGAATAAAAGTAGTTTTCCTAACCTACGGGCATCTAAAACTATCCTACATTCAACCAAACTGAAGTTACAAAAAACTAAAAACAAAACAGCATTCAAAATAGCCTTATCGTGTTTATCCTTTAAAGTGAATGCCATCCAATAGAGAATGGAATGGTTTATGTTAGGTCCAAAGGACTAGGTGTTGGCAACCGATGACAAAAGTATTGAGTCTTGTTGAGTTCTTAATGTAAATTATAAGTCTAAGACAAAAGCTCAAGATTTGCTGAAGAAAAAGAAGAATTTGTCAGTTCGACTGCTGGCTCGACATTTGCCTCGACTGATTGAGATAAGTTTGACTACTGTTCGATCGATCGAGATTCGCAGAATCAGTTTTTCAGATCTGATGTGATTTATTTAGTTTGCTGTATATGTGTGTTTTTGAAACCCTAATGGAGAGTCTATATAAAGGCCCATTTAGCAAGACTTATTAAGAGGTTAGAGAGGTAGAAACCCCAAGCTCTTCAAAGAATAGATCTAAACCCCCACATATTCAACTCGTGAGATCTCAAGAGCACATAGAGAAAACTTAATACAATGTTGTTGCTGCCATAGTTCAGATATGTATGAAACCATAGAGCATTCTAGTCTACAATAGTTGTTGGTCAAAACCTTCAAGTGTAGATCTTAGAGTTACAAACAAGGAAGTTTGTATGAAATCAGTTAACCACAGTTGCTAATCTAAAACCTTTGAGTGGAGATCTCAAAATCACAAACAGAAGAGTTTGTGTGCAATAGTTTCATAGTAGAAGAGTCAGTGAATTCGGTAGCAGTAGATTTAGGGTTAGGTCTATTGTATAAATTTCGATTCTATTTAATGGATATGTTGCCTTAAAAATTGTTTAAGTTAAATCTTCCTAGGTTTTTTACTTTAAAACCACAATTCAAAAGTTTTCCTACGTTATCATTCTTGGTGTTCATGTGATCTATGCTTATTTGATGTTTGTTAGAATCAGGATCTATTGCATAATTAATTTAATTAATTATTTGGCTAAGATTTGATAAAATTTTAGACAACTGGGGTCTAAAAATCCTAATAGTTTATTTGCACCAAGCTCTTAAAAGCATATAATTCTTGAGAGAGAATGATCCACAACTAGCAAGTTCATTGTGGACATTTAAGTTTCCAAAAAACATTAAAACAAGTGCCTTCAATATAAAATTAGATAATAAATATAAGTATATAACGATGGATTTGTCAACAAATATATTCATTAAGAAGTTAGTGATATAAAATTAATAAAAGTTCCATTAAGAGTAACTTAAACCAAACCAATAACCTCTAAAGATAGCAAAAAACGCAATATAAAAAGGCACGGTAAGGGCTGTACAAGAGAATGACAACAGGAGTTAAATAGAAATAATTTTATAATAACTTTTGTTGTATATTTTCTAAAAGATTTGAGACAACAATAAACCATTATGTGGGAATTATCTATAGTAGGTAACAGAGCAAATTTGTGGTTACATAGTACATATGCATACTAAGAATTGTAGTCAATGTATAGGAAAACACACCTTAAGTGAAAACATAGATAATAAAATGTCTGCACAATAAATCCCACAACTCTAAAATCATAAACATTACCTTGAGCAAAAAAAAAAAAACTCTAAAATTATAAGCATTACCTTGAGCACAAATCTATGCAAAACAGGGGATGCGTTTAGCAAGGAAACGCAACAACGGAGGCTACTATTGTAAGGATATATATCCAATTTCAATTGCCTGAGATTTCTTAACTCTGGAAATTTGGGAACCTGGAAAGAGTCCTGAACAATTGAACCAAGAAAAAGGAACACATTCATATACAAACGTTGATGTATGAAAAAAGAAAAGGCACAATGGAGTTCACAATGAAATTTATGACTAACCGTAGTAAAAAGATCTAGCTCAAGTGTCTCCAGCTGAGAGAGATAACGTGAAAGTGGGCAATCATTTTGTAAGAAATAGTGAAAACAGTCATCTGTCACATTTTTCACATACAGATCAACAAAATTGGGAACATTCCCTAGAAGGATCTTTATCGTCTTATAAAGACCACTGTATTTGAAAGAAACAAGATTTATAGCAGAAATCTGAATCTGTTTGAGAGAGCGGCAGTTTAATCCTAAGTGCTTTAGCTTGGGCAAAGGGCTAGAAGTCTTTAACTTCACTAGAGAATTTGAATTTTCCACATGTAATATCTCAATGAATGGGCAATTGGATAAAACATACTCAAGAACTTCCCCAGTCACTTCCACAGAAGTCAAAGAGAGGTCTGTTAAGGAATCAAGACTGTAACTATGAAAAATCTGACTAGTAAGAGTATAAGCATTGGCCACCCCATTCATCATGAAATCCAACGAAAGCTTTTTAACCTTTTTTCTCAGTGAAAAGCAAATCCAATTGTCGATTTCCAACTTGAATTTCCTCCCATCCATGTCAAAAACAACTCTAAACTCATCTATAGTATTACCTTGATGCAATTCCAGCACACTATTCACCCAACTAACAAACCTATTCCTCCTTTCAGACTCTATATTCTCCACAATCGCCAATATAACACCATTATAACTAAAGTTCTGTTGATCAGATTTCTTCCTCCTCACAAGAGATAGTAACCTTGAATCATTGAAGTCCAAGCGACAGGTTGTAAATGTCCACAAATATCTCCACCTTTTGGAGAGAACACTTGTCCGCTGCCTTTCTTTCAATGTCAATAGTGACAGAATGGACACAAGAATTTCATCTGGCAATTTACTTAACCAATCCTGGGGAAATTGTTAAGGTAGATTAGCAAAGAATATAACAACTATCCCAAAAATAAATAAAATATCTAATATTGGTAGCATTATAGAATGATTGAAATTTATCACCTTTTGGTGTCTTCTCTTTGAGAGCTTAGTCCGTCTCTTTGCCATAATTATAATGAAAACTGAACATAATCAAAACTACTTTAGTTGATATTAGTGTAAAATTAAATAATGATAAATAAAAAAACTATATATAATAGAGAAAATAAGAAGGCAGGATTTATAAGAATTTGCAGACCTTCACTTGTCTTTAGCTAATTTCAGAAGAAAAAATAAATAACAAACGCAAACACAGCAGTTTCAGAGAACCAAAGATTCACATATAAGCAGATAGATCAAAAACAAAATCTTAGAATTTTAAACCAAAAAAAAAAAAAAAAAAAAAACTCACTGGAGTGAAAGAGAGTGACGAGCCTGTGAGAGCGAGCGATGTGGCGGTTTGAAGACAGAGGGGCTGGTAGCTAAAGAGGGTCACGACGTCTGAAGGCTTTTTCACATAAAGAAGCATTCAGCCAATAGGAGGGGTGAGGATTCTTGGTGTTGTATTTATTCCTGAACTTGCATATTCGTAGGGGATACGTGAAGTAGTAGAGTACGCGAAGTGATAGAGTTCCTACCTTACTCTACGCATTATTTATATAAAAAAATATATATATATATACAAAATAAAATTCAACTCTAACTTAAATTTTTTTTTTGAAGAAATTACTTTAACTTAATCTAGATGTATACGTGTATGAAACTCTTTTTTAGAGAATTAAATCTCATTACCTCCCAAACATCACAAGTATTTATACTTCTAAAGTAACCATCACATCAGAAATATGCGATGTATCACATAAAAGGGTCCGGCTTGAGGCCACTGGACCCATTAGGATACGGACACGTGTCCAGTCTTAGACACGTGTTCGCATCGCAACGTGTCTAGTAACACTGGCCACAAGCTCCACCCTCACATAAAATTCTTAAAATCCTAACTTTTCATTTTGTAATTAATAGTTATGATATTACCTCATACAATGTGTCATTAATTTATAAATAATTTAAAATAATAATACCTTATTAGCAATTCTTAAAGGGTCTAATTAATGTCCCAAGGACATACATTAATCAATAATTTTAAGAAATTTTTTATGAGAATTTGAAAAAGTTGACAAATGTCAAATGAATAATAAATCTCACGACTTCTATTTACATCAACTCTAAATCCTGAGAGAATAATGGACCTGATCATGAGATGTAGGTTGCTTTGATATATCAGGAGTGAGATCTGTAAGTCACGGTCAAAACCTCAGTATGTTGGGCAGCCGCATTTAGTATTGATGGAACATATATTCTTAAGATGGAATTCATAATCTCTTAACGGAGATATAAAATATTCTTTTGAGATAAGTTTAATGGGTTTGGTTATTCAGAGTGTTGGGCCCAACCACTTTAGTAAGGAGTTACTAAAGTATATATTTATGAAATTGGATTTCATAAATATATGATGAATAACATAAAGGATTAAACCGGGTACTCAAGAATTAAGATGTAGTAATCTTCAAAGTGGCAGTCTACATTCATAACTTTGTATTACTACGAATATTTTAATGAAGGGGTTGCATGTATAATAAAGTCTTGGAATATAATTTATTAATAAGGCCTAGAGTGCAATTTTATTCTTATAGTGGTATTGAATATAATTAATGGTAACTTTGGACTTGTCAAGAGTTGACAGAAAAGCCCAAGGCCCATTGGAGCTAGAGTCTTATTTGTTTCCTTTTGGTCCCACTCCAAGCCACATACTAGAGCCCAATTGGAATGGCCCAAAAGGCTAGTCCAATTAGATAATCAGTTGTATATAAGGAGAGAAACAGACAGAATTTCATTAGGTCTTTCATAAGAGAGTTCTCATAAGGAATGAAATACTTTGTGTGAGTGTTGGACACTCTTTTATTTTTTCCTTGAAAACTGATTAAGAGACCTTACTTCTTGGGCATCAAGTGGAATTGGAGTGAAGATTAAAAGTATTCCCAAGTACTTCTAGATATTTGGTTTTGAATTTCACCACACCAAGGTACGCTTTCTTGTTCTTAAATTCTAAAACTTACATAGTACATGTTATCAATTGCGAATGAAGTAGATCCGTTAATTTTTAGTTATGTATGTTTTGTATGCGTTACAAACATGTGTTTTTCCAACAGTAGCAGCTTCTCTGTTTCTCCTTTGAAATGCTGCCCATTGTCAGAGATAATTTCATGTGGTACCCCATATCTGCAGATGATATTGGTTTGAAAGAATTGAGCAATTTTTTTTTTAAATTCAGAACCTTATATGAGGCAGCTTCTACAAATTTAGTGAAGTAATCAATGGCTACGAGTATGAATTCATGGCCATTGGATGTTGTTGGGTGAATCTTCCCAATAATGTCTATTCCTTATGTAAAGAATGGCCAAGGTGATGTCATGGTATGTAATGGCATGGGTGGCATGTGCTTCAGATCTCCATGGGCTTGGCATTAATGGCATTTTCAAACATGAGCCGCACAGTCTGCTTCCATAGTAGTCCAGTAATAGTCTTCTCTCATTATCTTCCTTGACAGTATGTGTGCATTCATATGTGGCCCATAACTTGACTCATAAACCTCTTCAATTACACAAAGGAGATGAATTCCATCATATGATCTTCTGTAAAGACTTTTACCATAAATAATGTAGTTAGTAGACAACCTCTAGATGGTTAATTGATCATTCTTGTCTGCAGACTTCGGGTAGGTCCCATCCTTGAGGTATTGTAGGATGTCTGAATACCATTCGCCTTCCCCATTCTTCTCCTCATCCTCTTCTATTGTCATGCAGTAGGCTGATTCTTCTTTTTGTTCCAACACTATCGGTCTAGCTTCATCTTCTTTTGGCCCATCCATCATGGATGCCATGGTTGCTAAAGCATCAGCAATCTGATTCTGCATCCTTGGCACATATTGGTATTGGATCTTGCTGAATTTTGATGCCCATTTCTGAAGACATTCATGATAAGGCATCAGCATTTCTTCTTTGATCTTCCATTTATTCTGAATCTAGGAAATTATCAATGCCGAGTCATCGTACACTTCCAACTCTTTTACTCCAAGGCCTAAGACTGCTCGTAGGCCCATGATGCAAGCTTCATATTTAGTGGCATTGTTGGTGGCAAAAAAGTTGAGTCTGCCAGAAAATGGGATGTGTGTCCTTTTTGGAGAAATTAAAAGAACTCCAATTCCACTTCCATTTTGATTTGTTGCTCCGTCGAAGTACATCTTCCATGATTCTACTTCAATCCTCATGATATCTTCATCTGAAAATTCTCCTTGGATTTCCTCGGCTTCTTCTGGTGAACAATGGGCTAAATGATCAGCAATTGTTCTCCCCTTCACAGATTTCTGAGTGCTACACATGTCTTCTCAAATGGTGAGTACTTCTCTTCATAAGGCACATCTTCTTGCTGATGCAGTAAATTGCATTCTCCTTTCTAGTCACTTCTAAGTATTGAGCAAGTAAAGCTCCCATTGCTGTATCTGTAGTGGTGAGATACAACAACAATGGCTTTTCGGGTACCGGTGGGATGAGTATTGGTGGTTTCATCAGATAATTCTTGATCTTTTCAAAGGCTTCTTGGCAGTGTTCATTCCATACTGTAGGGACCTTTTTCTTAAGCAGTCGGAAGATTGGTTCACATGTCATGGTGAGCTGAGATGTGAATCTACTGATGTACTGCATCCTCCCTAAAAATCCTTAGATCTCCTCTTTAGTTCTTGGAGGCTTCATCTCTACAATTGCCTTGATTTTGTTTGGATCGACTTCTATTCCTCTTTGGCTTACAATAAACCCCAATAGCTTTCCGGATGTTACGCCAAAAGTGTACTTCTTTAGATTCAACCGCAACTTGTAGAACCGGATCCTTTCAAAGAATTTTCGTAAAGCTGGCATATGTCCTTCACAGTCTTTGGACTTCACTATCATATCATCAACATACACTTCCACTTCTTTGTGGATTAAATCATGCAACAAAGTGGTGGCTACACGGTGGTAAGTAGCACCAGCATTTTTAAGGCCAAATGGCATGACCTTGTAGCAATATGTCCCCTATGGTGTAATAAAGGAGGTTTTCTCCATATCTTTTGGAGCCATCTTAATCTGATTGTACCTTGAAAATCTGTCCATAAACGATAGCAAAGCATGACCTGCTGTATTGTCAACTAGGACGTCAATGTGAGGCAAAGGAAAGTCGTCTTTTGGGCTGGCCTTATTCAGATCTCAAAAATCTATACACATTTTGACCTTCCCATCCTTCTTTGGCACCAGAACCACATTAGCTAAATATCCTGGATAGTTGACCACCCTCAAGAATCCTACATTGTACTGTTTCTCAACTTCTTCCTTGATCTTAAGGGTCCATTCTGGCTTCATTCTTCTCAACTTCTGCTTGACCGGCTTCATGGTTGGATTTGTTGGAATGCAATGCTGTACTATATCTGTATCAATCCCAGACATGTCTTCATATGACCACACAAAGACCTCTTTGAATTCTGTTAGGAGTGCCACTAATGCATCTTTCTCAGAAGTGGTTAATGTATTGCCCACTTGTATCATTTTAGGTTCATCATCAGTTCCCAGGTTAATGAATTGAGTTTCTTCTTTTATAGGTTCTAGGTGTCCATGTTTTAATTCCATTATTAAGAGTTTCTTTACCAATTTCAAAAATAAAAACATTCAAAGCCAACAAATAAGCAAAATCAAAAATCATATTAAAAGGAAAAGAGTTCTCAACAGACTCAATAGACTTACCTACATCAGACTCAACTGAAGTACTATCACAAATAGACTTAACAGGAATAGAAATACTAGCAGAAATAGACTTGACGGTGACTAGCTCGACGGTCTTGATCTTCTTAGCAAGAGTGACTGACTTGACGGTCTTGATCTTCTTCACGAAGTCCTCTATGGGGTGGGCGACTCCTTCCCATGCCCAGTTCTTTAACTCAGTAGTGGTTTTAATGATGGCAGGTGGCTCCCCGTACATTCCTTCTTCCCTCAACATCAGTACTGTGGGATCTTCATCCATATAATCCATGGCTTCTTCGTCAATCTCCATGTCTGTAGGCTTGTTGGTCACAAAAGCATCAAGGCGCTCTATGCTATCCATCCACTCGTCGAACAAATCTTGCTTCCCTTTGTTGCCCAAGTAGGTGTGTTAAGGGAGATGCTCTGACTCGCCTTTTTCCAGCTTTTTATTATCACCTTCAGCATTCTCAAGTGTTAGGATTCTGAGACTGTGAACCATTAGTTTTTGATCTAGAACGGCCAATCTAGCATCTATGTCATCTTCTTCTTCAGTGTATGGGGTCAATGAGCCAAGCTCTAAATCATAATATGACCCCAATTCCAAAATCTCTCTTCCATGCTTGTCATATTAAGAACCAGACCTTGAGCTAACATCAATGATACAGTTCCAATCTGAGGGACGCTCGTAGGGGTTACCATCATAGTCCACATCATTGGCTTGTCCATTCTCCTCCCTTACATCTTCCAATACATTTATCAGCCTGTATTGGTCACTATCAATGTCACTCTACCTGTTAGCTTCAGCATCATCTTCAATATCTTCATCATAGTAATCCACATCATCGTCATAATCTTCATAGAAAAGATTTGCATCTTCATCTTCTCTATCACTAGGGGGTTCACCCCAATCATTGCCACTGTACGGGCTATCATAATCTCTGCTGCTGTTACTCTCACTATCAGTGTTGCTGTCATCATCATTATGTCCACTGTCACTACTGCTGCTATCACTACTACTATCACTCTTGTCATCACTTCCATCCTTATCATCACTAGGGGCTGCTCCCCCTTCCTTGTCTTCATCATTGGCTCTTAGTTCATACGAGCTTTTTAATGCATGCTGGCAACCCTCCTAGTACTCTTCTTCTTCTATGTTGCAAATAGGATCTCCAAGGAGTGTAGTCATGGCATCAGGGTCCATGTAATCAGCCCAATCAGTAGGGACCCAAGTTGTATCTTCTTTCTTCAATTCTGGATTCTTGTTGTTGCAATCAAGAAGTATTTTGAATCTAGGCACCATTGTCCTTGTCATAGGATCAAATCTCGGTTCAAGGAATCCCCAATAGCGTTGACTTTCTCCAACTTTTACAAACTTTCCATTCAACGTAGGAGCATAGGGCTTCAGAGCATCTGGAGGACAAGGGAGTCCTTTTGCTTTGGCTTTGGCTCGGGCCATCTTTCTCACTTTCATCTTTAACAAATCATCATTAGTGGGCATATAGCCTAGCCTAAAAGGTGGTGTGGCAGTAGGAATTATCAGGACCTGAACAGCAGGCTTCTTTGCAGTTCTTCCAAAGTTCATCCCCTGTAGGTAGTTCATTCTTCTCATCATTGATACCACATTGTTGTTACTGTAGGGAGCAAAGTCCATCGGGATCTTCTCCACCTCTTCTTTTCCCCTTTCAAAGCCAGGCCTTTCAATCTCAAAGCCATCCAAGGTTAATGGCTCTTTCTCAGAATTTATACCGAAAATAGGCTTAGGCACTATAAAAGTATCACCATATATGATCACAATAGCTCCTTCATGTGGAAACCGAACCTTTTTGTATAGAGAGGAAGGTATGGCCTCTATGTCATGGATCCACGGTCGCTCAAAGAGCATATTGAAGCATGAAACTATGTTAAGGACTTAAAAATCCACCTTCTTGACCATCGGTCCTATGGTGAGCTCTAATGTTATGGTTCCCAAGACCTCCCTTCTACTGTTGTCGTATGCCCTCACATGCTGATCGGTAGGCACAAAGTCTTCAATGCTTAGACCCAAGCAACTTGTAGTCCTTAAAGGACACACATTCAAAGCACTTCCATCATCTATCAGGACCATCGGTATCCTCTTCCCCTTGGCAATTATAGTGATGTGCAACGGGTCGTTGTGGTGCTTCCCCTTCTTGGTCAGATCCTTGTCAGAATAGGAAATAGTGAGTTCCCTATTTATGGACCCAATCATAGCATTCAAATCTTGGGAAATTGTGGTTGTAGGGACTTGGATTTGGTTGAGAAGGTCTACCAGGTTTTGACGGTGTTTATATGAGGCCATAAATAAACCCCACAAGGATATGTTGGCTTGTGTCTTCTGTAGTTGCTTGAGGACCTCATCTTCTTCGGCAGGTGTTTGTTGGGTGGATCTATTCAAGACTTCTACTGGGTTGTCTGTCTCCACACGTGGGGGTTTGAAGTAGGAGATTGTTGGGGTTTATGCCCTAAAATCCAATTTATCGGCATGTCATAAATAATTAAATTGTTTAATTATATGAGACTATCTATAAATGAACTAATGGGACATTATCTTAGTCTATGAGATGCACAGTATGTGATTTATGTGATTTACTTACAGAAGATATAAATCACAAGTTTTTTATAAACTCAGAATTTTAGTTCGTAGTTAGTGATGAAATTGGGCATTTCATCTATGAAGACTATAACATATCAACTAAGATGATTTGTCTTGATCATGGAAGTGGAAACTTCTATTTGATATGTTGATATGTTTTAAGAGTTAAGACATATTGAACTGGACCGCTGTGAGATTTATTATTTTCCTAACAACTGTAAAATGAATAATACATCTCACGACTTCTATTTACATCAACTCTAAATCTTGAGAGAATAATGAACTTGATCATGAGGTGTAGGTTGCTTTGATATATCAAGAGTGAGATCTAAAATCACGATCAAAATCTCAGTATGTTGGGCACCCGCATTTAATGTTGATGAAACATATATTCTCAAGATGGAATTCATAATCTCTTAATAGAGATATAAAATATTCCCTTAAGATAAGTTTAATGGGCTGGGTTATTCAAAGTGTTGGGCCCAACCACTTTAGTAAGGAGTTACTAAAGTATATATTTATGAAATTAGATTTCATAAATATATGATGAATAACTTAAAGGATTAAACCGGGTACTCAAGGATTAAGATGTTAGGATTAGTGTGCTTAAATCCTATTGTATGATGCTATGTATGATATTATGTATGACATTATGTATTACATTATGTATAACTTAATATTGTGTTTAATAAAGTTGTTTTATTATTATCTAAAATAATGGTAACATGAATATTCGGACATTATCATATAGTCCATGAGATGTATAGTATGTGATTTATGTGAAAAGTCACAGAAGATATAAATCACAGATTCTTTGTAAACTCAGAATTGTAGTTCGTAGTCGGTGATTAAATTGGGCATTTCATTTGCGAGGACTATAACATATCAACTAAGATGATTTGTCTTGATCATGGAAGTGGAGACTTCTAGTTGATATGTTGATATGTTTTAAGAGTTGAGACATATTGAACTGGACCTCTGTAAGATTTATTATTCTCCTAATGACTGTCAATTGAATAATAAATCTCAAGACTTCTATTCATATGAACTCTTAATCTTGAAAGAATAATGGACCTGATCATGAAGTGTAGGTTGCTTTGATATATCAGGAGTGAGATCTAAAGTAACGGTCAAAACCTCAGTATGTTGAGCAGCCACATTTAATGTTGATGGAACATATATTCTTAAGATGGAATTCATAGTCTCTTAACGGAGATACAAAATATTCTCTTGAGATAAGTTTAATGGGTTTGTTATTCAGAATTTTAGGCCTAACTACTTTAGTAAATAGTTACTAAAGTATATATTTATGGAATTAGATTTCATAAATATATGGTTAATAACTTGAAGGATTAAATTGGGTACTCAAGGATTAAGATGTAGTAATCTACAAAGTGGCAGTCTACATTAATGACTTTGTATTACTAGGAATATTTTATGAAGGGGTTGCATGCACAATAAAGTCTTGGGATATAATTTATTAATAAGGTCTAGAGTGCAATTATATTTATATAGTGGTATTAAATATAATTAATGGTAACTTTGGACTTGTCAAGAGTTGACAGAAAAGCCCAAGGCCCGTTGGAGCTAGTGTCTTATTTATTCCCTTTTGGTCCCACTCCAAGCCACATACTAAAGCCCAATTGGAAAGGCCCAAAAGGCTAGCCCAATTAGATAATCAGTTATTAGGAGAGAAACATACAAAATTTTATAGATACATAAAATGGTTTGTATGTGAGTGTTGGACACTCTTGAATTCTCCCTTGAACAAATTCATATAAACTGATTGTAAGACCACACATCTTGGGCATCAAGTGGAATTGGAGTGAAGATTAAAAGTGTTCTCAAGAACTTCTGATCTTCGGTTTTAAATTTCACCGTATCAAGGTACACTCTCTTGTTCTTACATTCTGAAATTTACATAGTACATGTTATCTATTGTGAATGAAGTAGATCCGTTAATTTTTCGTTGCGTATGTTTAGTATGCAATACAAACATGTAATTTTCCATCAAATGGTATCAGAGCGGTCTTCAATTTTGAATTTGTATAACATGTTTTGTGAGTTTTGGAATTAGAGATAATAGTTTCATGTTGTTAGAAGATTATGCATTTAATTTTCTTCATGGTTGTTGAAACTAAGTTTTGATAAAAACTGATATTAGTGTTATGATGTTGTTTAAATTTGAATTTAAGTATATTAAATTGAACTTTAATGCTATAGCATTAATGGAATTCAGTTTTGATATCATTCTCTGTCTATCATGTTCATATGATGGTTGTTTGTTCAAGAGAAACCGTAGAAAACTGCCTTAGAAAATTTCTGGAAATTCGAGTTTCACAAGTTTCGATCGGTCAAAAATCACTTTCTATCGATCAAGTCAAACAGTGACCAATCTTTTTTAATCGATTGATATTCGATTGCTAGTCGATCGATCGAATTTACTTTTCGATCGATCGAGAGGCAATCGAGTATCGATTGAACCAGGCGTATGGTTAAGTTCGATTTTTTTTTTTAATTTTTTCGATCGATCGAGGGGCACATTCGATTGATCGAAATAAGGAAATTCAGAATTTTTTCTAAGTGTTTTCACATGTATAGAGAGCAAGGCTATGTGTAATTAGATTATGCATGTTTCAAAATTAAAAACCTTTCTTTTAAAACATCTAGTGGGAGAGAGATACAAGGGTTGGATCTCACGACCTCCATTGTTGGTTCATAGTAGTGTGAAATATATACTTTGTCTTTGCCTCGAGCTTAGCATTCCATGTGGAGAGTATTTATTTCATGGTCCTACAAGATTGAATTTCTTGGTTTATAGTAGTTTGATCAAACACCTTGTCTTAGGTTCGAGCTTTGCATTCCATGCGGAGGGTGTTTTGTATCATGGTACTACAAAATAAGCTTGTTAAGGGGATGGGCTACACATGATTCTAAACAAAGGTATACACTAGACTAAGTATTATAGTATCCTTTATGCTGAGTTCTTACTATCATTATTTAGAGGCCAAATATATAGCGGCATATTATTAGTGTTTGATAAGAGTTATCATGATAACACTAATAATGAGAATAGTTCTCAATCAATCATAGTATTTAATGTTCACTCTATGCTAAGGGATATTGAGTATGGGATTGGGTTGTCATTGCATATATTATATTATGGTTTTATTAAGGTTCCATACTATATGTTTATATGCTAAATTAATAATGTCCATTTTACTTATTATATTCATGTTTATTGTTTTCAGATTTGAACTTGTTACTATTCCTAATCAAAACAAACTGACTGGATCCAACTATGTTGACTGGAAACGAAATTTGGACATCGTTCTCACAACTGAAGAGCACAAATATGTGCTTACTAAACCATGTCCCAACTTTCCTTCATTAGATGCTCCTCTTGAGGAAAAATAACGATATGATCGTTGGCAGAAATCTAATGAGATGGCCAAGTGCTACATTCTAGCATCTATCTCAAATGTTCTACAGCATCAAATGCAGGATGTAGCACTAGCTTCAGACATTATGCTAAGTCTGAAGGAGATGTTTGGTAAGCAACGCCATTCTGCAAGGCAAGAAACCATGAGGCAAATTTATAATACCAAAATGGCTGAAGGCAGTTCAGTGAGAGAGCATTGTCTTACAATGATCTCTAATCTGAATACATTGGAAGTTTTAGGTGCCAATATTGATGGAGAATCCCAAGTGGATATGATACTCCAGTCACTACCAGAATCATTCAAGGAATTCAAACTTAACTATAATATGAACAAAAAGATTTATACATTGTCTGAATTAATGAATGAGTTGCTAGCGGTAGAAGGCATCCTTGGTACTTCTAATGTTGAAGCCAATATTGGTGAAGCTTCTACTTCTCAACCTAAGTTGAAAGGCAAGGGTAAGAAGAAGAAGAAGAAGGACTTCACCAAGCAAGAGCATAAACTAATTGCCTTAGGGGTTGCCGACAAAGGAAAGAAGATCAAAGGAAAATGTTTCCATTGTGGTGAGAAAGGACATTGGAAGAGGAATTGTCCAAAATTCAGAGCTGCCAATAATAAGGGTATGAATAGTTCATTCCTCCTTGAAATATGTTTAGTACAAAATCCCACAGATTCCTGGTATGTGGATTCAGGCTGTATTAATCATATTTGCAATTCATTACAGGGGTTCCAGGAAACCAAAAAGATTAATGAAGGGGAATTGTTTCTTACTTTGGCTGATGGGAGCAAGATTTCGGTTGTAGCTGTTGGTGTTTATAATTTATGTTTTGAGTCTAGAGTTTTAATATTGGAAGACTGTCTGTATGTACCTAATGTTCGTAAGAATTTAATTTCTGCAACTTATTTAGGTAAACATGGATATTGTGTTATCCTTAAAGACAATGTTGTAATAAAGAAGGGTAAAATGTTTATTTGTTCTGGCAATATTGTTGATGGTCTTTATATTTTAACTCCTGATAAGTATGAATTATATAATTCTGAATTAGATAATGACCCCCATGTAAAATCATTAAAGAGAAAGTTTCCTTCTACTAGTGATGCATATCTTTGGCATTTATGTTTGGGTCATATTAATTCAAATAGGATTCAAAGACTGATCAAAAATGGTCTCTAAGAGCCCATGGACTTAGATGAATTTTCAGTTTGTGAATCTTGTTAGGAAGGTAAAATGACCAAACAACCTTTTAATGCAAAAGGTAGGAGAGCCCAAGATTTGCTAGAATTAGTACATTCAGAT
Source organism: Notholithocarpus densiflorus (assembly GCA_030021035.2). Classification (NCBI taxonomy): domain Eukaryota; kingdom Viridiplantae; phylum Streptophyta; class Magnoliopsida; order Fagales; family Fagaceae; genus Notholithocarpus; species Notholithocarpus densiflorus. Next base: position 4,358,340 of record JARYZH020000025.1, on the reverse strand, counting down.
GTATGTGGTCCTATGTCAATCCAGGCAAAAGGTGGCTATGAGTATTTCATTACATTCACTGATGATTACTCTAGATATGGTTATGTGTACCTAATGAAATGGAAGTCCGAAGCCTTTGAAAAGTTCAAAGAGTTTAGGGCTGAAGTTGAGAATTAATTGGGTAAACACATAAAGACCATTCGATCTGATCGTGGTGGCGAATACCTTCTTGGGGATTTTAAGGATTACTTAACTGAAAATGAGATTGTATCCCAATTGACTGCACCTGGAACTCCACAACAAAATGGTGTAGTGGAAAAAAGGAATAGGACTCTTTTAGATATGGTTAGGTCCATGATGAGTTATTCAATTCTACAAATTTCTTTTTGGGGATATACCTTGAATACTGCAATGTATCTTCTGAATTTAGTACCTTCAAAGTTTGTTCCTAAAACACCTGTAGAGTTGTGGAATGGGCGTAAGCCTAGTATGAGACATCTTCATATTTGGGGTTGTTCAGCACGTGTGTTAAAAGGAAAGTTTGACAAGTTACAGCCTAAAACATAAGTGGTTTTATTTGTAGGGTATCCAAAAGGAACTGTTGGAAGTTTATTCTATAGTCATAAAGATAATAAAGTGTTTGTTAGCACAAATGCCAAATTCTTAGAAAATGACTATGTGAATAATTATACTCCTAGAAGTAGAGTTGTGTTGGCTAAAATGAATGAACCTATAAATGAACAACCAATGAATGAAACTAGGGATGATATGGCTGTATTAGATACACCACAAGATACTACTGATGAGATGTCTAGTACACAGGTGCCTCGTTGTAGTGGGAGAATTGTTCGGCCTCCTATAAGATTTATAGATTTGGGAGAAACTTATGAAGCTATCTCAGAAGAGGCTGAATTGGATCCCTACACTTATGATGAAGCAATAAATGATATAGATGCACATCATTGGGTCAAAACTATGAAATCTGAATTAGATTCTATGTATTCCAATCAAGTTTGGGATCTTGTAAAGGCGCCTAACGGCATTAAACCTGTTGGTTGCAAATGGGTTTACAAGAGGAAGAAAGGGATAGATGGAAAGGTTGAAACCTTTAAAGCAAGGCTAGTGGCGAAATGGTATACTAAAAAAGAAGGTATTGATTATAAGGAAACCTTTTCACCAGTAGCAATACTTAAATCTATCAGAATTCTCTTATCCATTGCTGCTCATTATGATTATGAGATTTGGCAAATGGATGTCAAGACTGCATTTCTCAAAGGCAATCTTGAAGAGGAAATCTATATGATGCAACCGGAAGGTTTCATAGCTAAGAACCAAGAGCATATGGTATGCAAGTTGAATAGGTCCATTTATGGACTTAAGCAAGCATCTAGGTCATGGAACATCAGATTTGATCAAACAATCAAGTCATTTGGTTTTGAACAAAATCTTGATGAACCATGTGTGTACAAAAGACATCAAGATAAAGTAGTAATGTTCCTAATGCTTTATGTTGATGATATTCTACTCATTGGAAATGATGTAGGGGTAATGTCATCAGTAAAGGTTTGGTTGTCAAGCCAATTTGATATAAAGGACTTGGGTGAGGCTAAATTTATTCTAGGGATTAAGCTTTGGCGATATCACAAGAATAAGATGTTAGGCTTGTCACAAGCTGGATATATAGATAAGGTTCTAGAACGGTTTAGCATTAAAAACTCCAAGAAAGGATTACTTCCTTTTAGACATGGAGTTCCTCTGTCTGATGACCAAAGGCCTAAGACTCAAGAGGAAGTAGATATGATGAGACAAGTTCCTTATGCTTTTGCAATGGGAAGTCTCATGTATGCCATGCTCTGTACTAGACCAGATATATGTTATTCAGTTGGCATGATTAGTCAATATCAATCAAATTTAGGACCAAAACATTGGCAAGCTGTAAAGCATATTCTCAAGTATCTACGGAGAACGAGAGATTATATGCTTGTTTACCGTTTTGAGGATTTGATTCCCATTGGCAATACAGATTCAGATTTTCAATCAAATCTAGATTTCAGAAAGTCCACATCAGGATGTGTTTTCACCTTGGGAGGTAGAGCCATATGTTGGAGGAGTATTAAGCAATTTTGTATTACAGACTCCACCATGGAGGCAGAGTATGTTGCTGCTTCTGAAGCGGTAAAAGAAGCTGTCTGGCTCAAGAAATTCCTTTCTGACCTTGGTGTAATGAGAATGGAGCAAGTTCCAATTACATTGTTTTGTGACAATAGTGGAGCAGTTGCACAATCTAAAGATCCAAGGAATCACAAGAAAGGAAAGCACGTTGAGAGGAAGTACCACATCATTCGAGATATTGTTACTCGTGGAGATGTGGTGGTAGCAAAGATTGAAAGTGCAAATAATCTAGCAGATCCATTTACCAAGCCTTGCCTCAAAGGACTTTCGAGTCACATTTGGAGAGAATGGGAGTTAGATTAGTGCACAATAGTCTTTAGGGCAAGTGGGAGATTGTTAGGATTAGTGCCCTTAAATCCTATTGTATGTTGCTATGTATAATATTATGTATGACATTATGTATTAAATTATGTATGACTTAATATTGTGTTTAATAAAGTTGTTTTATTATTATTTAAAATAATGGTAACATGAATATTCAGACATTATCATATAGTCCATGTGATGCATAGTATGTGATTTATGTGAAAATTCACAGAAGATATAAATCATAGGTTCTTTGTAAACTCAAAATTGTAGTTCGTAGTCGGTGATGAAATTGGGTATTTCACCTGTGAAGACTATAACATATCAACTAAGATAATTTGTCTTGATCATGGAAGTAGAGACTTCTAGTTGATATGTTGATATGCTTTAAGAGTTAAGAGATATTGAACTGGACCGCTGTGAGATTTATTATTCTCCTAACGACTGTCAATTGAATAATAAATCTCACGACTTTTATTCACATGAACTCTTAATCCTGAGAGAATAATGGACCTGATCATGAAGTGTAGGTTGCTTTGATATATCAGGAGTGAGATCTAAAATAACGGTCAAAACCTCAGTATGTTGGGCAGCCACATTTAGTGTTGATGGAACATATATTCTCAAGATGGAATTCATAGTCTCTTAACGGAGATACAAAATATTCCCTTGAGATAAGTTCAATAAGTTTGTTATTCAGAATGTTAGGCCTAACTACTTTAATAAATAGTTACTAAAGTATATATTTATGGAATTGGATTTCATAAATATATGATGAATAACTTAAAGGATTAAATCGGGTACTTAAGGATTAAGATGTAGTAACCTACAAAATGGCAGTCTACATTAATGACTTTGTATTACTACGAATATTTTATGAAGGGGTTGCATGCACTATAAAGTCTTGGGATATAATTTATTAATAAGGCCTAAAGTGTAATTATATTTATATAGTGGTATTAAATATAATTAATGATAACTTTGGACTTGTCAAGAGTTGACAGAAAAGCCCAAGGCCCATTGGAGCTAGTGTCTTATTTGTTCCCTTTTGGTCCCACTCCAAGCCACATACTAAAGCCCAATTGGAAATGCCCAAAAGGCTAGCCCAATTAGATAATTAGTTATTAGGAGAGAAACATACAAAATTTTATAGATATATGAAATGGTTTGTATGTAAGTATTGGACACTCTTGAATTCTCCCTTGAACAAATTCATATAAACTGATTTAGAGACCACACATCTTAGGCATCAAGTGGAATTGGAGTGAAGATTAAAAGTGTTCTAAAGAACTTCTGATCTTCGGTTTTGAATTTCACCGCATCAAGGTACACTCTCTTGTTCTTACATTCTGAAATTTACATAGTACATGTTATCTATTGCGAATGAAGTAGATCCGTTAATTTTCCCCTGCGTATGTTTAGTATACAATACAAACATGTATTTTTCCATCATAAGATGTAGTAATCTTCAAAATGGCAATCAACATTTATGACTTTGTATTACTACGAATATTTTAATGAAGGGGTTGCATGTATAATAAAGTCTTGGGATATAATTATTAATAAGGCCTAGAATGCAATTATATTCATATAGTGGTTTTGAATATAATTAATGGTAACTTTGAACTTGTCAAGAGTTGACAGAAAAGTCCAAAGCCCATTGGAGCTAGAGTCTTATTTGTTCCCGTTTGGTCCCACTCCAAGCCACATGTTAAAACCCAGTTGGAATGGCCCAAAAGGCTAGCCCAATTAGATATTCAATAAAATATAAGGAGAGAAACATACAGAATTTCATAAGAGAATTTTGAATGAGAGTTTTCATAAGGAATGAAATGGTGTGTATGTGAGTGTAAGCCACTCTCTTATACCCCTTCTTGGAAACTGATTAAGAGACCGGGTACTAAAGTATATATATTTGTGAAATTGGATTTCATAAATATATATTGAATAACATAAAGAATTAAACCAAGTACTCAAGGATTAAGATGTAGTAATCTTCAAAGTGACAGTCAATATTTATGACTTTGTATTACTACGAATATTTTAATGATAGGGTTGCATGTATAATAAAGTCTTGGGATATAATTTATAGATAAGGCCTAGAGTGCAACTATATTTATATAGTGGTATTAAATATAGTTAATGGTAGCTTTGAACTTGTCAAGAGTTGACAAAAAAGCCCAAGGCCCATTGGAGCTAAAGTCTTATTTGTTCCCTTTTGGTTCCACTCCAAGCCACATACTAGAGCCCAATTGGAATGGCCCAAAAGGCTTGCCCAATTAGATAATCAGTTGTATATAAGGAGAGAAACATACATAATTTCATAAGTGTTTGTTCATAAGGTTAAGATGAAGGTCTTTCATAAGAGAGTTCTCATAAGGAATGAAATGGTTTGTATGTGAGTGTTGGACACTCATTATTCTCTCCTTGGAAACTAATTGAGAGACCACACATCTTGGGTATCAAGTGGAATTAGAGTGAAGATTAAAAGTCTTCCCAAGAACTTCTGATCTTTGGTTTTGAATTTCATCACCAAGGTATGCTTTCTTGTTCTCAAATTCTGAAATTTACATAGTACATGTTATCAATTGCGAATGAAGTAGATCCATTAATTTTTCGCTGCGTATGCTTTGTATGTGATACAAACATGTAATTTTTCCAACAGGATATGCGATGAACTTTAAGCCTAGTAAGGCAAGAGAGAGATTTAAAGATAAAGGCATGATTTATTTTAGAAACAAATAAATTTTTTTTGAGTGTGATGGCCTTGAAGACTGACACCATAGTGCCACGAGGGAACAATGATCCTTGTAGACTAGCAACCTAAAGCCTCGAGGGGTTCTATTCCCTAAAGACCGGCAACATTTTAGGTCACTAGGGGTTGTATTCCCTGAAGACATGGCAACCTAGGCCATAAGGGGATGGATAAGTCTCTAAAGACTGGCAAGTAGTAGTGCCAAGAGTAGATCTTCGGATCTTTGAAGACTGGCAACCATTAGTGCGACGAGAGGATCTTCAAATCTTTGAAGACTGGAAACCCATTAGGTCACGAGAAGTCAAATTTTAAAGAAAAAGTACAGTTACATGTTCCATATAGTTTTGCGATATTATGCAATAGAATGAGTATGCTTTTCTTTAGAATAGATCAAGTAACATTTTATGTTTATATATAATGGAATCATGTCATATGTTCAGGTTTAAGCAGTAAATTGTGCCTTGTAGTTTATCAAATACTATGTTCACCAGTATAATATTTATATATTTAGAAAGCTCATGAAATCCTTTTAGCATTAACTGTTTATAAGCAAGTCATATCCACATGAAAAAAAAAAAAAAAAATTATCATGCATACTATTAAATCTTCTTGTCATACCTCCCTTACCTGAGCAAATTGATTGCTCAATTTTGCAAGAAGTTCTTTAGTGCAACCCCAAGAGCCTCAGCATGGAGAGGCAGTGTTTTTGTACATATAGCTAGTTTTGTATAGTCTCCCTGCTATTTTGTGTATATATAGCAGAAGTGGTGTATGTGTATAAATAGTATTCTGCTATATTGGGACGGTTTTTGTCCATATGATATTATGGTTTTGTATAAACAGGTTAAAGATGCTCTGATTATAATCACTTCCTGTAGATGGACAAGCTCATCCATATATTTTGAGTTGATAAGAAGTATGTTTTATAATGTTGTAGAAATTTGCAAGCAAGAATCAACAAAGCAGCGAAGTATAATTTGTTGACCTATTAATTCTACTAAAATTATAGAAATAATAATAATAATAATAATAATAATAATAATAATAATAATAATAAAATTAAATTATACTCCTTGTAGTTCGTTCGTGTTAATATCAGACTTGGTATTAGCATGTTGGTCCATCCAAGATCGGGGTGTGACAAGCCTAGTATAAGTAGCTCCTTTAGGGAGAAGTTCTTCATCGGAAAAGATTAGAAAAGGGTGAGATGGGGCCTCTACTCCCATGATGGATAGAACCTCTTGAGGCGTGGTCTCTATAGGCACCTATTTCCCATTCAAAGCTTCTAGTACTGCATTTCGATGCTTATGAGAAGCTATTAGCAAACCCCAAACAGATACATGTGCTTAAGTCTTCTTTAGTTGGGTTAAAACCCTATCCTCCTCTTTCTCCTCATTCCCATTGAATCCAACGGGCCTCGATCCTTCTCCCTAGTTTCTACAAGGATGATCTTTCTCCAAAAAGGACGAATTGTAATGCTTTCCACTCCTAGTGATGTTGGCCACATCATCTTCTTGGATTCTCTTCTTCAATTCAGACATCCCTTTGAGGGCAATCCCCCAAACGGCTATGGCACTTTTAAGTTCTCATCTTCTTCATCTGAAATTCCTTGGATTTTGACCATGTTAATCTCCACGACTTCTATTCACTTAGAACAATCCCAATCGATCCCTTCAACCTCAACACAATTCTGATATGGGGAGGAGTTCGGTGATAATCGGGTAGGTTGTTCTTCCTAATGTTAGGCTTGGTGATGATATTTGGATTTGGGAGGGTTCCAATATCTATCAAGGTGGAAGCAATTGTCGGTCTTATGGCTAGATTTCTTATGGAAGTGACAATACACATTGAGGTTCCAAGTAGGAGGCATGAGATAAGGCATAGGTGTGGGATCTAAAGGCTTGAGAAATCCTTTGGAAGTCAAGTTCTCATATGCTTGGGCAAAGGTTATTCATAGGTCGGAAAATTCTCGGCGAGCTTTCTTTGTGAAACTTTGGTAGGCTATGGGTTGTTGGGGTATGATGGCACTCACATTTAAGGGGTTGGGTGCTTTGGCATTGAATAATCCTCCCCCATATGTCTTTTTGATTGGCGGTTTGCTCTCTCCCTTCTCTAGTTGTCCAGTGTTGATGGCATCTTTGTTGGGGTTTATGCCTTAATATCCAATTTATTAGCATGTCATAAATGATTAAATAGTTTAATTATATAAGACTATCTATAAATGAACTAATGGGACATTATCTTAGTCCATGAGATGCATAGTATGTGATTTATGTGATCTAGTCATAGAAGATATAAATCACAAGTTCTTTGTAAACTCAGAATTTTAGTTTGTAGTCGGTGATGAAATTGGGCATTTCATCTGCGAAGACTATAACATATCAACTACGATGATTTATCTTTATCATGGAAGTGGAGACTTCTAGTTGGTATGTTGATATGTTTTAAGAGTTAAGACATATTGAACTGGACCGCTGTAAGATTTATTATTCTCCTAACGACTGTCAAATGAATAATAAATCTCACGACTTCTATTTACATGAACTCTAAATCCTAAGAGAATAATGGACTTGATCATGAGATGTAGGTTGCTTTGATATATCAAGAGTGAGATCTATAAGTCACGGTCAAAACCTCAGTATGTTGGGCAGCCGCATTTAGTGTTGATGGAACATATATTCTCAAGATAGAATTCATAATCTCTTAACGGAGACATAAAATATTCGCTTGAGATAAGTTTAATGGGTTTGGTTATTCAAGAGAGTTGGGCCCAACCACTTTAGTAAGTTGTTACTAAAGTATATATTTATGGAATTGGATTTCATAAATATATATTGAATAACATAAAGGATTAAATCGGGTACTCAAGGATTAAGATGTAGTAATCTTCAAAGTGGCAGTCTACATTCATGACTTTGTATTACTACGAATATTTTAATGAAGGGGTTGCATGTATAATAAAGTCTTGGGATATAATTTATAGATAAGGCCTAGAGTGCAACTATATTTATATAGTGGTATTAAATATAGTTAATGGTAACTTTGGACTTGTTAAGTGTTGACAGAAAAGCCTAAGGCCCATTGGAGCTAGTGTCTTATTGGTCCATTTTGGTCCCACTCCAAACCACATACTAGAGCCCAATTGGAAAGGCCCAAAAGGCTAGCCCAATTAGATAATTAGTTGTATAGAAGGAGAGAAACATACAAAATTTCATAAGTGCTTTTCATAAGATAAAGATGAAGGTCTTTCATAAGAGAGTTCTCATAAGGAATGAAATACTTAGTATGTGAGTGTTGGACACTCTTTATTCTCACCTTGGAAACTGATTGAGAGACCACACATCTTGGGCATCAAGTGGAATTGGAGTAAAGATTAAAAGTCTTCCCAAGAACTTCTGATCTTCGGTTTTGAATTTCACCACACCCAGGTACACTTTCTTGTTCTCAAATTCTGAAACTTACAAAGTACATGTTATCAATTGCGAACGAAGTAGATCCGTTATTTTTTTTTCCACTGCGTATGTTTTGTATGCGATACAAACATGTATATTTTCCAACAATCTTCGATCCTAGTTCCACAATTACATAACTTTCCAAATGAGCTAGTAGGCAATGACAGAAGCCTACTATTATATGTTGGAAGCAAATTCTTTATCATCATGTTGATTTGATCTTTCTCATTTGGCCTATTAACCATCTTGGAAGCCTTCCCCTTCCACCTTGTCATGTATTCAAAAAAAATTTCTCCAACACCTTTCTTGGTAGTCTCCAAGTCTCTCAAAGTCACATAAATCGTGGTGTTGAAAATGAATTGGTCCACATACAATTCTACTAGCTTATTCCATACCTTATTCTTGCTTGGGTCCAAACTATAGTACCATCTTGATGCACCTTCAGTTACTGAGAGAGGGAATGCATACTAGGTTTGGTTCTCATCCAAACCTTTCATTTCATCTATGCTAATATATCTCCTAACATGTTGCTTAGGGTCTCTTGTCTCATCAAACTTTTCAACATCAGAAATCTTGAACTTGGGAGGCAATGGCATAGGAGTTTTGGAACCTAGGCCACCCATGTTGTAGAGACAATCATCCATCCCTTGAGCCTTATGAAAGGCCAATTGCATTTTCTCCATCTTTTCTTTCATGGCCACGGTTCCCACGGTGAGCTTCTCAAATTGCTTGTTCCTCTCATAAAATTGGGGTGTGGGGCGGCTCCCAAATGGTGTGGGATTTGCTCTACACGAATTTATGTCTAAAAACCTTTCCTTTCATATAATTCTGAAACCCTAGATGAAGTATGTGCGTATGCACACTTTGGGTTTCCTGTAGTATTTCTTTTTCAAAAATAGTTTTATTCTTCCATAAATAATTCCTTAAGTTAAGATTTTACAAGATTAGACCCTAAATCAATCTTAGGCCTCAGAGTAATGTCGTCATTGGGGAACGGGGGCTCAAGTCGTAAGGAGTATAAAATGAGGTGTCTATAATAGGTGACAGTTTTTATTGGTTGGGAGGACTATTTCAGTAGTCCTCTTGGTGGACTTAATTGTAAGGTTAAATTTAATCAACCATTCTGTTAGCTTTATTTCGTGCCAATTTACTTGTAATTCAGCACCTAGAAACCCTGTATTTGAGTGGGAATCATGTAAGGGTAGTGTGTGAGAGAGTGTGAAGAAATGCTCAAGACTGTGCAGTGAAGCAGGGACTTGTGACTGGATCTCGCGGGTGGCTCGCGGCTTGCAAGCTGCCAGAAGATGCACACGAGTGAAGCATGCAAAGAAGCTAAACCGTCATGCCAGCTATAGCACTACAGGACAAAAAGTCCAGACAGGCCATTTAGTTAGCTCGCGACTCAATCAAGTCGCGAGGCCAAGTTGCCAGCCAACTCTGTTTTGGAAAAACTGACTCTTCGCATTCCATTCTCACACTAGTATAAATACCCTTTATACCCACAAAATGTAAAGAGCTTCCAGAGAGAATTTTGAGAGAGAAACCCTAGAGAAACCCTCACCCTCTCCATTGTTACATCCTTGAGAGGTACATTAGCCAAAACCTTTTCTTACCATACCCATATCTGTGAGAAGGCTATTTAGTGCTTGGGAAGCAGTTAGGAAGGGACCAATTGATATTGGTTGATGCTATGTGCTATAGTAGAATCCAGTAAACTAAAGAAGACAAAGATTCGGCGTAACCTCGTTGGAGCAAGAAACTTGGAGGGCTTAGGTACACTGGGTAGATTAGGCTTGGAGAGTCTTCTGCTGTTCATGTATCCCAACTTCATTCTTTAGTGGATTATTGACCGCTTGGAGGGTGGCGGAGAGGTTTTACGTCAAGGACTTCAGTTTCCTCTTCGATAACACATCGTTGTGTTCTCTTTGTGTTTGCATCTCTCTTCCCTTAATCTTTGCCTTTTAATTATTGCTATGGTTGTGATTAATTATGGTTTAGATTGTTTTATCAATTCTGTTTTAGCTTATTTTCATATTCCGTACATACATTGTTTGATAATAAGCTTGAATTGATAATTTGTAAATTAGGGGTCTAAACATTTATAGGTGTTTTATACACTAATTAAACTTTCAATTGGTATCAGAGCGGGTGCACTAGTTGTGGTTTAATTACCTTAGTGCGATCCTTGACCCCATTTGAGATGGACCGGTCTCAATCTCTAAATGCTCCACCATATTTTGATGGTAGCAACTATGCCTTTTGGAAAGTCAGGATGAGGGAATTCTTGTGTTCAATGGATGAAACCGTTTGGGATGCGATGGATGTTGGATAGACTAGGCCGGAGGCTGCCAAATCCACTTGGGACAAGGCAGCCCTCGCGGCATCTAATGCAAATAGTAAAGCACTTAATGCTATTTTTTATGGTGTATCTCCAGATTAGTTCCACAGGATATCTCACATTTCTATTGCTAAGGAGGCATGGCAAATATTGGAGACCGCGTATGAAGGAACAAAGAAAGTGAAAGACACTAAGTTGCAAATGCTGACCACTCGGTTTGAGGAGCTAAAAATGAGTGAGGATGAGTCATTTGACTCTTTCTATAGCAAGCTGAATGAGGTGGTCATTGACAAGTTCAACTTGGGTGAGAAAACGGAGGACTCAAAGATAGTAAGTAAAATCCTTCGATCATTGCCAGAGAGCTTTCGTGTAAAAGTTATAGCAATTGAATAGAGTAAGGATCTTGACGATATCAAGGTTCAAGAACTAATTGGCTCACTTCAAACATATGAGCTGTCATTGCCATCACAAAGGAAGAGCAAATCCCTTGCTCTAAAGACGATCAATGAGAGGATGGAAGCTCCCGACTCATCAGATGAGGATGTTGTCGATAAAGATGTGGCATATCTTGTGAAGAATTTTCGAAAGTTCTTGAAATTCAAGAAGAATGGAAAGTTTACTGAGAAGGGAAAATTTCCAAATTTTGGAAAGGAGAAAAAGGATTTCAAGAGAAAAGATGGAAATGACTCTCAATCCTCTCAAGGAATTACGTGCTTCGAATGCAACGGACATGGACATTTCAAGAAAGAGTGTCCCAATTATTTGAAAGCGAAGGGCAAGGTGTATGCCACTACTCTTAGTGATTCTAATTCCTCTGATTCAGATTCAGATGAAAGCTGTGATGGAGAGGGAAACTTCTCTGCATTTATGACTATTAATCATGTGAAATCTTCAGATGATTTGAGTGTGCTAGTGGAAGAGCTTGGTGAGCACACTGAATTGGAGTCAATTGGGATAGTTGAGGAATCTGATGATAAGGAAGAATATGAAACAGTGGGACTGCAAGAGACCTACAATTCCCTCCTTGAGAAAACCAGTGAATATGCAAAAATGGCTAATGCAGCCATTAAGAAGATGAAGAAGGCAGAGGAAGATTATAGAAGTCTTCTCATGTGAAACAAGGAGACCAAATGTGAAATGGAGATGCTGAACGGAGAGTTAACCGAAGCTTATTCAAAAATAAAATTCCTTGAGCATGAGGTGGTTCAAGCCAATGCTAAAGTGGACCGAGTCTCCTCCCAGAAGCTTGATGAAATGCTTTCTCATCAAAAACCATTCTCCAACAAAGGCGAATTGGGATACACCGAAGAGAGCAGTTTGGCTACTAACTTATCCAAGGAAATGAAGTTTGTGAAAGCCAAATAATCGAAGGTAGCTACCACGAATGCTGAGAAAGTGAAGCCGGAGAAGAAGAAGGATGTGACTGACCAACGGTTTATGACTCACTCCCAAAGTCACAAAAAGGTCCGAGAACTCAACACTTCTACCATCACTGTGGAATTCAAGGTCACACTAGACTCAATTGTTATAAGCTTCAAGCATTGAAGAATTCCAGTGCTCAAAGGTCTAGAGGACCAAGACATGACAAAGGGAATTGGAATGCTAAACAATCAAAAGGTCAAGAAGGTGATCTCGGAGTAAGAGATGTGATGAGGATGATTGATGCATTCACCACCTGTTTGGCGAGCTTCAATAGAAAGTTTGAAAGTCACAACACTCGTACCCAATCCTATAGGGATATCACCCCAAACGCATGTGACGTGTAGGTGAAGAGGGGTACTCATGCATAAGCATTACAACATGTCCATGCATTAATTCTTCCTATGTTATGTGACTTTGCTTGGTTGTGTGCGTTTTTTTTTTTTTTTTTTTGTGATATTAGCTTGATTTGAAAAATGTGTGTTTGTTTGCTTTTGCTTTAAATATTTTTACATTGTTGTTTTTTATCAATCCTTTCTTGCTTTTATGTCAAAAATTCAAAAACACATAAAAAGTAGAAAATCCAAAAAGTTTGATCGACATTATTGTGTTTTGTCACAAGCATATTTTGCCTTGTACCTTTGTACTAATGGCTTTGTGCATCTACGAGCCTAGCTTGTTCTTTATGCACTCTGATCATTGTGGGAAAACTCTTGACATCTATGTGATTGCTGTAAATCGATCTTCAAACTTGTCATGAATGATTAGTCGATGGTTTTGTTGATCTTGAGTCATGCATAGACTTGTGCCTATATATCTTTCCACTCTTTTATTTTATTGTTTTTGCTTAAAAAGCTCAACAAATGTAAATCTCCAAATGAAAAGAGATAATGAGCTGCAAAAGCTTGTCACACATACTAGTATTTGACTAGGAAAAAGGGAAAGCGACTTAAAATAAAATGTATGATGCCCAAAAAGCCAAAGGCTTAATCATCAAATTGAAATATTAAAAATTTTAGGCATCGATCTCTAAATGAGATGTATTGATTCAAAAAGATCAAATGTCATGATGTGAATGGAGCCAAATGAAAAGCTTCATATTATGTAATCAAGTTTATGTGGGAGGTCATATATACATATTTCTATAATTGAGATAGGTCACTTTTCTTGCTAATTGTGTATGCCTTGGTTGAATTGATCATTAAAGCTTCACATTAGACTAAGGACTATCTCATCTTTGGTACCCACACACATCACACATGTTTATGCTCAATGAATGTCTTATTCATTTGTGTGATTGTACTTGATTAAATGTGTTTCACATACTCAATTTTTGTTGATCAAACACAAAAAGATTTTTTAGTGTTTTTATTTTGTTTTTGGAAAGTCTTTTGTTTTTGCAAAAATTTCAAAAACTGTGTTGCCCTGTTTTGGCGACTTGGTCATGGGTCAAGCCAATCGCATGCCCCAGTCACGAGCTTACTTAGAAGGTTTTCGTGACTCATTGGCGGGTCAAAGTCCCAGTCACGAAAAATACTTAGAAATTTTTTCAAAACCTGGGTTTTTAGGTTTCTCGCGACTCATATTGGCAACTTGTTCACGGGTGAAAGCTCCAGCCACGAGGGTTACACAGAAATTTTCGCGTCTCTCTTTACGACTTCCTCGCAAGTGGAACTTCCAGTCGCGAAAAACACTTAGACAAATTTTCAAAATTTTGTCTCTAAGGTGTTTGGCGGCTTGTCCTGGCGACTTGCACGCGACTTGGTTCAATCGCGAAAAACGCGTGTTTTGCGTTTTAAAGACAGTTTTTTATTTTAAAACTTTTCAGTTTTCCCTCGAACTTTTTGACTGTTCATTGTCTTGTTTGTCCTTCTCTCTCTCAAACCCACCGTGTTTCACTCACATGTCCACCATTTCTTCTTCAATCTTCAAGAAAAAGGTATGGGTTTTCTTATTTTCTCTAAGTATATCATGTTTCTTGCCTTGATTTCTTTGATTTTTGAGTTGATGTTGAGTTTTGAAAATCCTGTGTTTCAAATATGGGTTGGGTTTATTTGACTAAGTTTATTAAATGTTTATTGTTGTCACTAAGAATATGATGCTTGATATACATGTTTTTGTGTATGCTTCTCATTTTTTAGTAGTATATCATGTCTGTGTTGTGTCGTATATTTCCTACTTGTAGTAGATTGTCACAATGTCAGTTACTTATGACTCTATGGTGGTCATTGATTACATTGCACTTAGTTGTGCTTGCATCTTCATCATATTTGCACATCACATGCACAAGTGTTGCACATGCTACTTTATTGTTAACTTGGTTCATGTACTGTAGTTGAGTGATATCTCTTTCTACATATCAATGTGCACTTATTTCATTGACTAACTTGGATCTAATCAAGTTGATGTTTGTGTCTTGTGGTTCTGCACTTGGTTCTCTGCTGTGTGTATGTTCTTTTGCAGATGTCTCGTCGTTCCTCTCGAGGAAAAAAGCTTGTGACTGATGTTCCATCATCCCCTGTTTCGAAACGGACTCGCCGTTCGTCTCAAGACTTAAACAGTGAGAAATTCAGGACTCCTCTCGATTCACAAACACATTCCAGCATTTTTGTGAAAGCTCCTACTGTGGTGGAACGAGTGGTTAAATTTGATACCTTGGGAACTACATTTATCCCTAGGATATTTGAAGCAAAAGATTGGGCTGATCTGTTCGGGAACTTCGAGGACCCGATTGATGAATTGGTAAAGGAATTCTATTCAAATGCTCGATATACCAGTATTGAGTTGAAGTGTTGGGTATGAGGAAAAGAGTTCACCATCAATCCAGACTACATTGCAAAGGTCCTTCGCATCACTAAACCGGCAAATGTAGACCTCACTCCGTATGATGATAGACAGCTTCAGGTACAAGACATTCTTCAAGTTCTCGGGCCTGATCATGAGGTCTCAAGCAAAGGCACATCCATAGGCATTGCAAAGTTTGCACCTGAACTGACGACTCTTAAACTGATCGTGTTCGTCAATCTTTATCCACTCTCAAACACTGCATTCATCAACCTTGGAAGAGCGCAATTCCTATATGATCTCATCACCGGAGTTCCGATTGACATTTGTGCCCACATTTTTTAGACCATTGGGAAGACAGCAGCTCGATCAGCAGCTCGAACATGTATTCCTTTTTGTAGTCTTGTCATGAAGATCATGATCCATGAAGGGGTAAGTCCACCAACAGATGGGAAGAAAATGGTTCGTCTTCGTCCACTATCCATGATTTCCCTTCAAGCCAGCAAAAGTCACTTTTCTAAAGCACCTAAGCGTGAACCCTTCCTTCATGCCACTTCATCCGCACATGGTTCAGCTACACCTGTGCATACCGAGACTGTTTCTCCCATTACTTCTGAGATGCAGACAACTAACACTCCATCTATACAACCTAGCTCTCAAGTTGACAGGTTAAGCACTTTGATTGAGAGTGTGTTTCAGCGGATTTTCGGATTAGAATGGATTCTCTACTCCACCAACAACCAAGTTCAAATGCGTCTCACAGCCATTGAGACATAGTTAGATGCTATTCAACAAAAGCTGGAAGACAACCTTTAGCTATTCATGCCAAAAAGGGGGAGAGATAGCATACAGTAAGGGGGAGAGCAACACAAGAAAAAGGAAGTGTACATAGTGATAAGGGGAGTAAAAAGAAGCTGATACAGACACTCACACATGCTTTTAGATAGACTAACAAACTTTTGTTTTGCTAAGTCTAGTTTATAGCTATTTGCTTACAGTTTTTATAACTTCTTGGATTCGTTTACAGTGCTTGTGTGGATATGGTTTTAATACTTTGTTTAAATGCTTTTGGATCTTTGGTTTATTTATATAAGTTGTTTATTTTCAGTACATGGAGTTGTACCCTTGCTTTGTAGCGTAGTACTTGTTGATTAATGTTATGCATTCTATTTAAGTACTTTCACTCTTGTACCCCTTGTTGGATTTTGTATCCTTAATGCAATTACCTTGTGTTGTTGCATTGGTTGAGTGTAGGACATGCAAATGATACTTTGCATTGAGCTTATTAGCTTGCATGTCCGGATGTTCATTCCTTGTGTGAATGAGCGTTGTGGTCATTATTTATAGTGATTGTTCATTTTTGGTCAAGCCATGGTTTATTGCTTATATTCCATTTTGCTTGATCGCATTGTGCTTGCTCCATATGCATTACAAGTTTTCTGCATACAATGATCATATTGTGTTGTTGTGTTTCAAGAGATACTTGTTCTTATGGTTCAAGAGCTACACTGATTCTAGAGTTAGGTGTGAATGAGTTATGTTCAACTGTTCCCAACTCACCTGTTAAGTCTAGAGTTTATTTTAGGGTTTTGTCACGGAATAGCCAAAGGGGGAGATTGTAAGGTTGAATTTAATCAACCATTCTGTTGGCTTTATTCCGTGCCAATTTGCTTGTAATTCAGCACTTAGAAACCCTGTATTTAGGTGGGAATCATGTAAGGGTAGTGTGTGAGAGAGTGTGAAGAAATGCTCAAGACTGTGCAGTGAAGCAGGGACTTGTGACTGGATCTCGCGGGTGGCTCGCGGCTTGCAAGCCGCTAGAAGATGCACACGAGTGAAACATGTAGAGAAGCTGAATCATCATGCCAGCTGTAGCACTACAGGACAAAAAGTCCAGACTGACCATTCAGTTAGCTCGCAGCTTGAACTTGTGACTTAGTCAAGTCGCAAGGCCAAGTCGCTAGCCAGCTCTGTTTTGGAAAAACTGACTCTTCGCATTCCATTCTCACACTAGTATAAATACCCCTTATACCCACGAAATGTAGAGAGCTTCCAGAGAGAATTTTGAGAGAGAAACCCTAGAGAAAAACAAGATTGACTCATCCACAATCTTCATCTTTGTTTCTCCAAATTCCTCTACTCTCACCCTCTCCATTGTTACATCCTTGAGAGGTACATTAGCCAAAACATTTTCTCATCATACCCATATTTGTGAGAAGGCTATTTAGTGCTTAGGAAGCAGTTAGGAAGGGACCAATTGATATTGGTTGATGCTATAGGCTATAGCGGAATCCTGTAAGCTAAAGAAGACAAAGGTTCAGCGTAACCTCGTTGGGGCAAGAAGCTTGGAGGGCTTAGGTACACTGGGTAGATTAGGCTTGGAGGGTCTTCTGCTGTTCATGTATCCCAACTTCATTCTTTAGTGGATTATTGACCGTTTGGAGGGCAGCGGAGAGGTTTTACACCAAGGACTTCGGTTTCCTCTTCGAAAACACATCGTTGTGTTGTCTTTGTGTTTGCATCTCTCTTCTCTTAATCTTTTCCTTTTAATTACTGCTGTGGTTGTAATTAATTATGGTTTAGATTGTTTTATCAATTCTGTTTTAGCTTATTTTCATATTCCGCAGATACATTGTTTGATAATAAGCTTGAGTTGGTAATTTGTAAATTGGGGGTCTAAACGTTCATAGGTGTTTTATACACTAATTGAACTTTCAATAATAATATTTCGCTGAGTTGATAGGTTGTGATTAGTATACAATAAAAGTAATGTTAGGTAGTTTCTGTGAAAGTGATGTTTCACTAATCAAAATCAGTCACCTCAATAAATTGTAAGAAAATATATGAAATTTATTAAATTAGTAGCATTGTTGTTAGTTTAATATTGTAATTTTATGGAATTTAAATGTTAACCTAGTCGTATGGGTTGAATCCCACCTACCCCTTCTTTACTGTATATCTATTTAAAAAAAATTGTATCTTAGTGATACAATGATTATATTCTAATGAGAATTATAGTTCAAATTCCACTATCCTATTTGTTGAAATGTTAAAAAAAATGTTGATTTAGTTACTTTTGTAAACTAACATTTTGTAACAGGAAAAGTAAAAAAGTTTTTCAGGTCAAGAAAAAAAAAGAGTAAATAATTGTTGGTTTTGGGGGTTTAAAAGTGGATCAATTGGTTTTGAATCTTTTGATCACTGGCAATTTCCCATTTTTGAATGTAGATTGGATCATCTGTCAGCCCTACGGATCCTGATTTCAAAATTATGTATTCTATTTCCATTCATTAAAGAATCCGTTAAGTTATGAAACGTTCTTTAAAAAATAAAATTATACTATCCATTGGATTTAACAAACTTAAGCTTTAACAAAATGTGAATTGAAATGATGTATTTCTCCTCTTAATACAAAAAACAAGATGATATGGAATTTTTTCCCATTTCTATGTAGAATTTATTGGGTTTCTTTTGGTGCTGGATTTACTTAATTTTTTATTAACATTGTTTTTGATAAGAGATCATCCACATTCTTTTTAGTTTTCTTTTACAATAACAATTATCAAGATTATTACAATTACATAATTTAACCTTTTCACTATTTGAAGAAATTTATGTCGATGATGATGAAGCGATATTACAATTATCTATCTGGTGAATTTCATTTTCTGATTCATCACTATCTGTCAGTATATTCATCAATTTATCCTTTAACTTTCCTGATATGTCAAGTTTATTTATCAGGACAGACATGACAGACGATGTATGGCTATCTCATAAAGTAGTATGCAAGATTCAAAAATGGCAGTTTGCAAGAGGTTATGGTATAGTTTGCAAGAAGATAGTTTGCATGGTCCAGATATGGAACAGTTTGCAAGAGATAGATTGGTAGTTTGCAAGATAATAGTTTGTGAGATATACGTATGAATGCAGTTAGCAGGAATATAGTACACGGTCCTAACCTATATGGCATGTGTTGGTATGACTATAGGAATGAGAATGGATGAACTATAAGAGAAAATAGAGAGAAACTAACCTCAATGAGCTTTCAAGGCCCCACCAGCTGGTGCACTGTCCCTCGATTGAGAGTGTCCAAAGAGGAGTACAAGTAAGCCAAGCATATTGACCCCCAATTGGTAGCCTGAGCCCTCTCAAAGTCTTAAAAAAGGGCCAACCACCTTAAAGACACCATCTGCCCACCGGTGACGAATAGGTACCCCCCCCCCCCCACCAGGAACAACAAAAAGGCCCTTGCCATCCGAAGGCATTCCTCAGTCATCCCCTGTGGACAATGCATAAAGTCTGCCTTAAGATCAGTGTGGTGAATCGTCTCAGTAGTATACTGTTAGGATTAGTGCCCTTAAATCCTATTGTATGATGCTATGTATGAAATTATGTATGACATTATGTATAACATGATGTATGACTTAATATTGTAATTAATAAAGTTGTTTTATTATAATCTGAAATAATGGTAACATGAATATTTGGACATTATCATATAGTCCATGAGATGCATAATATGTGATTTATGTGAAAAGTCACAGAAGATATAAATCACAAGTTCTTTGTAAACTCAGAATTTAGTTCGTAGTCGGTGATGAAATTGGGCGTTTCATCTGCGAAGACTATAACATATCAACTAAGATGATTTGTCTTGATCATGGAAGTGGTGGCTTCTAGTTGATATGTTGATATGTTTTAAGAGTTAAGACATATTGAACTGGACCGCAGTGAGATTTATTATTCTCCTAACGACTGTCAATTGAATAATAAATCTCACGACTTATATTCACATGAACTCTTAATCCTGAGAGAATAATATACCTGATCATGAAGTGTAGGTTGCTTTGATATATCAGGAGTGAGATCTAAAGTAACAGTCAAAACCTCAGTATGTTGGGCAGCCACATTTATTGTTGATGGAACATATATTCTCAAGATGGAATTCATAGTCTCTTAACGGAGATATAAAATATTCCCTTGAGATAAATTTAATGGGTTTGTTATTCAGAATGTTAGGCCTAACTACTTTAGTAAATAGTTACTAAAGTATATATTTATGAAATTGAATTTCATAAATATATGATGAATAACTTAAAGGATTAAACTGGGTACTCAAGGATTAAGATGTAGTAATTCACAAAGTGGCAGTCTTCATTCATGACTTTGTGTTACTATGAATATTTTATGAAGGGGTTGCATGTACAATAAAGTCTTGAGATTTAATTTATTAATAAGGCCTAGAGTGCAATTATATTTATATAGTAGTATTAAATATAATTAATGGTAACTTTGGACTTGTCAAGAGTTGACTAAAAAGCCCAAGGCCCATTGGAGCTAGTGTCTTATTTGTTCCCTTTTGATCCCACTCCAAGCCACATACTAATGCCCAATTGGAAAGGCCCAAAAGGCTAGACCAATTAGATAATCAGTTATAAGGAGAGAAACATACAGATTTTGGTAAGAACATGAAATGGTATGTATGTGAGTGTTGGACACTCTTTCATTATCTTCTTAAACATACATATATAACTGATTGAGAGACCACACATCTTGGGCATCAAGTGGAATTGGAGTGAAGATTAAAAGTGTTCTCAAGAACTTCTGATCTTCAGTTTTGAATTTCACCGCATCAAGGTACACTCTCCTGTTCTTAAATTCTGAAACTTACATAGCACATGTTATCTATTGCGAATGAAGTAGATCCGTTAATTTTCTGCTGCGTATGTTTTATGCAATACAAACATGGATTTTTCCATCATATACCTCCTCCCCAGTAAGTCTGCACCCAACCGAACACCTGACTTGTCCTCTAGATTGATCGGGACTCCATCAAACCGTAAGCCAATCATGCGGTGGAAGTCATAAGGAGTGATGGGTAGTGTCCCATCACCTCTCAGCCAAGGTCTGCACCAAGATAGCACTAGCAAACCTCTCGAGCATCAAACGGATGACGAGATCGAAACCCACAGCACAGACATAGCCCTGAGTCTCCTCATTCAGAACGGACACCAAGACCTGGTTGGTACTTCCCCTACTAGAATATGGGGCTGGGACCTATAAAAGAGAATGGGATTAGATTCATGGTTAGGTGAAATAAATGGTGAGAAAATGACATTGGGTGCATAATAGGATGAAATGTGACATGAAATGCCAAACAGATGAGAAAACGGGTGAAAAGGAAGCTAAAATACTAAAATAGGGTTTTTGCCTGGCGCCCTTGCGTACGCAAAATACTACATGCATACACACCGAGAATTATGCGCATGCATGAACTGAAGAACAAATGCATGCATGAACAAGCCTACATACGCATGAATTCAAGTTGTGTACGCAAGAACAAGAATGCGTACGTAGGCCCGATTTCGTGCACGCAAGATCGAACAAAGAAGGTTGTTCTTCGATATTTTCAAGTTTTCTCAACTAGAACTCAACCTAAACATGTTCCTACCCCTCCTACAATGTCAGGTTTTCATCTAAACCCATCCCAAAGCAAAACCTAAGAATTTATAGGCATAAAAACTAATCAAAATAGAAGATTAAAGGAAAACTTAAAAAGTGAGGAAAGTTTGAGAAACTTACTGATCCAGTCCTTGCACCCTCCAAATGTGTTGTTGTGATTTGTAGGTCAAAGGAGGGGCTGCCGTTAGCCTTACTACTCCATTCCAACGGATGAGATGGAGAATGTCAGTGGAGAGGACGTAGGAACTTTTTCTAGACTTGGGTGCCATTGAAGGAGATGAGAGAGTTTGAGAGAGAAGTTAAGAATTAAGGAAAAGATGGAAGTCAGATTGTGAGGGAATAAGAGAGAGGGCAGAAGCTTTTGTAGGGAGAAAGAAAGAAAAGAAATTGAAAAGTTAGAGAATGTGAAGAGATGAGGGTGATGAAGAGAATGAAATGAAAAAAAAAAAAAAATACGGTTGGTAACCGTTAGAGAAAAATGAAGAGGCGGGAAAATACCAGATTGCGAACTTGCTAGGGACTAGCAATGAGCTGGTTGAGGATGAATGATAATAGATTAATTTTGCATATTTATATCATTATTAGAAAGCATTATCATACTTATTTTGAGTTAATTCATGCATTTTATGTTGGGGTTTATGCCCTAAAATCCAATTTATTGGCATGTTATAAATAATTAAACAGCTTAATTATATGAGACTATCTATAAATGAACCAATGGGACATTATCTTAGTTCATGAGATGCATAGTATGTGATTTATGTGAAAAGTCACAGAAAATATAAATCGCAAGTTCTTTGTAAACTCAGAATTTTAGTTCATAGTTGGTGATGAAATTGGGCATTTCATCTGCGAAAACTATAACATATCAACTACGATGATTTGTCTTGATCATGGAAGTGGAGACTTCTAGTTGGTATGTTGATATGTTTTAAGAGTTAAAGACATATTGAACTAGACCGCTGTGAGATTTATTATTCTCCTAACGACTGTAAAATGAATAATAAATATCACGACTTCTATTTACATCAACTCTAAATCCTGAGAGAATAATGGACTTGATCATGAGATGTAGGTTGCTTTGATATATCAGGAGTGAGATCTATAAGTCACGGTCAAAACCTTAGTATGTTGGGCAGCCGCATTTAGTGTTGATGGAACATATATTCTCAAGATAGAATTCATAATCTCTTAACGGAGACATAAAATATTCCCTTGAGATAAGTTTAATGGGTTTGCTTATTCAAGAGAGTTGGGCCCAACCACTTTAGTAAGAAGTTACTAAAGTATATATTTATGAAATTGGATTTCATAAATATATGATGAATAACATTAAGGATTAAACCGGGTACTCAAGGATTAAGATGTAGTAATCTTCAAAGTGGCAATCTACATTCATGACTTTGTATTACTACGAATATTTTAATGAAGGGGTTGCATGTATAATAAAGTCTTGGGATATAATTTATAGATAAGGCCTAGAGTACAACTATATTTATATAGTGGTATTAAATATAGTTAATGGTAACTTTGGACTTGTCAAGAGTTGACAGAAAAGCCCAAAGCCCATTGGAGCTAGTGTCTTATTAGTCCCTTTTGGTCCCACTCCAAGCCACTCACTAGAGCCCAATTGGAATGGCCCAAAAGGCTAGCCCAATTAGATAATCAGTTGTATATAAGGAGAGAAACATACCGAATTTTATTAAGGTTTTTTCATAAGAATCTTTCATGAGAGTTCTCATAAGGAATGAAATGGTTTGTATGTGAGTGTTGGACACTCTTTATTCTTTCCTTGGAAATTGATTGAGAGACCACAAATCTTGGGCATTAAGTGGAATTGGAGTGAAGATTAAAAGTCTTCCCAAGAACTTTTGATCTTTGGTTTTGAATTTCATCACACCAAGGTACGCATTCTTGTTCTCAAATTCTGAAACTTACATAGTACATGTTATCAATTGCGAATGAAGTAGATCCGTTAATTTTTCCGCTGCGTATGTTTTGTATGCGATACAAACATGCATATTTCCAACAAATGGTATCAGAGCAGTCTTCATTTCGAATCTGTATAACATGTTTTGTGAGTTTTGGAATTAAAGATAATAGTTTCATGATGTTAGAAGATTATATAGGTATTTAATTTTCTGCATGGTTATTGAAACTATGTTTTGATGAAAATTGATTTTGATGTTATGATGTTGTTTAAATCTGAATTCAAGTATGTTGAATTGAAGTTTAAGGCTATAACATCAATGGAATTCAGTTTTGACATCGAATTCTGTCTATTATGTTCATATGGTAGTTGTTTGTTCATAAAAAAATCGTTGAAAACTTTTTGTAACTGCTCTGGAAAAACTGAAAACACAGGTTTTTCGCGGGTTAGCTTCCTGCGAAGTTACTCGCGAAAAATGATTCTGAAGACAAAAACTTTTCGCGGGTAAGCTTTACTCGCGAAACAGTTGCGAGACAGTAGCGAAAGTCTCTGTCTGATTTTTTGTGTTTTCAATTTTTTTGCTTAACTTGTTTTCGCGGGAAGTGCTTAGTAGCGAGATACCTGCGAAACAGTAGCAAAAGTTTTTGCGGGAGGAGCTTAGTCGCGAGATTCTTGCGAAAATGCATTTGAAGGGAATTTTGAATATTTTCTAAATGTTTTCAAATGTATAAGGTGTAAGGCATTGTGTGATGTGATTACACATGGTTCTAACTAAAAGACCTAATGAGATCAAAGATGGTAGTTAAATAGAACTCTTAGTCCTAAATTGTTTTATGATTAAAAGTCCTTAATTTATTTTAATTAGAGGTTTTTAATGAGATTAAAATTCTAATTAAAGTTATATAGTTTCTAATGAGATTAGAATACTTTATCTAGTAAATTAAGGATAGAGTTCTCTATAACTAATTTTTGATTCATTAGTGTTTAAGGAATCCTAAATAGTTTAGGACTTCCATTTTAGTTAGTGATTCTAATAAGATTAGAGTCTTCAATAAGAGCAAGGTTATTAGTTGTGATGGGATCACAATTATTTAAAGAAAAACCCAAATAATGAGTGGGAGTGCTGAAATAACCCTTTGGTTAAGTTTATTGTAATGTGAATAGATACCTTGTCTTGACTTTGAGTCTTGCATTCCATGCGGAGGGTATTTACTTCAAGGATTACAAGGTTAAACTTCTTTGTGATAGCGCGAATGTTCGTTACGCTATAGTGACGTGACTTAGTTACATCACATTGAATTTAAACAATTAAACACATTTGATGTGTAGGGTTAAAATTGTGATTAGATCACAATGATTTCATGACAATCCACTTGTTTTAAAATTTATAGTGGGAGAGAGATACAAGGGTTGGATCTCATGGCCTCCATTGCCAATCTATAGTAGTGTGATTAGGCACCTCGCCTTGGCGTATATGCCTTGCTCCCTTCGGAGGGTGTTTAATTCATGGTACTACAGATTAAACTTCTTAATAATAGATGAAGTTTGTTTTTACATTGAGAATGACCACGCTTTCGTGGAGTTACTTGGTGACTCACATTGATTCTAGGCAATGGTGTACACTAGACTAAGTGTAATGTTAACCTCCCTTCGGAGCTATGTCATTATTACTTAGAGGTTAAAAGAAAAGCGGCAAATTATTTTTATTTGGTAAGAGTTTCCATGATAGCATTAATAATGAGAATAATTCTCGCCTAATCATAGTGATTGGTATGACCTCGCTTCCGAGTAATATTAATTGTGGGATTAGGTTATCGTTGCACCTAGTATAATATGTTTTTCAGGTTCCATACTATATGGTTATGGATGCAAAATATAATCTCCCTATAATTATGTTCATAGTCTCAAAATAAAGTTGTCATAATTTTGTTCTCTAGCTACTATTTTAATTGAATCACATTAACTAAGAATTAATTTTGGACATGGTGCTTAAAGGAGCTGAAGTACATAAATATGTATCGATTCAGCATTGTCATAATTTCCTATGCATGATGCATTGATGGAAGATAGCTTATGATATGATCATAGTTTCCATTGAAATACTAAAATGTTTCTTTGCCTTCTATCTCAATTGTGCTACAGTATGAGATGCAAGAGTTAGTACAAGACTTAGACTTTATATTAAGTCTAAATGAGATGTTTGGTATGAAATATCGTGCTACTAGACGATATTCGATATAAATTTGCTGAATCTTAGGGTGGAGCTTTGAAAAGCTTGTTCCCATAAGATATCTTTTTAGAGACTGTGATTCTGTCTTTGTGGAGCTTGAATCTCTATCCTCCTTGCTAGGGAGTTGACAACCAAGTGCTTCAATAAATGCACTGGTGCTAACAAGATGTAATTCTAAAGCCTTAAGGGTCTTTTGGAATAAGGGTTTCTGTCTAAAGGTGAAGCCTGCTTGTAAATTATCAAGCAGTAATTTAATATGAAAAGGAAAGTCTGTAAATTTTTCGTCCTGAAAAGTGAGATCAATGCGGAGCACTTCTTGCAGATTTTCACTTTTTCCACCATATGAATACATTGCCTCTGCTAGCAATGTATCCTGAAGGGATATTGTCTCTATCGAGATGCCTTCATGCTTATCCAAAGTCTTCACTTAAGCCTTTTGGATTTCTTTTTCTTTGGGTTGCACCGCTAGTGCCTTGCCCTTTCCTTTCATGTTTGCTCTGGAGGGTTTTTTGTCCATAATAGTCTGTAATTAGGTTTTGGGAAAAGGATTATGTCTTGAAATATTTTTTGAAAATAAATATTTTCTTGCAAAGCTTCTTTCAAATTCATTTTTAAAACCCTTTCGCCAATGTCTTTCTGTGAAATTTCTTTAAAATGCTTTATAAGAAAATCATTTTTAAAATTCAAAGCATATATAATAGAACAAACTTTTTTCTATACACCTTTGTGCCCTCGTTGAGTAGTGGTATAAGAGTAGTCATGATGAAGTCTTTCAATGTTAGAGAGACTGGAATTCAAAAACTTTACAAAATCTGCCATGATTCTATCCATTTTGTACGTATTACTATATATCTCATTCTGTGAAAATATGTGAAATAAAGCTTCTCCATAAAGTCTTTCATCAACCATTATAATAGTCTGGAGAAAATCTGTTAAGAAATTAAATCTGTCTTTGTTCAAGAAATTACCACAATTAATGTCTTCTTTAATGATAAGTAAAGGAAAATTTGTCAAGGCTTCTTTTATTAAAAGATCTGTTATATGGGTATTCAAGATTACTGTAAAGGGTGTAAATGATACATCTGTCAAGTTGTCAGTCCATTCATATTGACTAAAAGAAATTGTAAGCATAGTTCTATCTTTTGTATGTTTTACATTAGAGTCTTTCTCACTTGATGATTGTATTATATGTTGTGCCTATGCCAAAAAGTAGTGGAAAGATTAGAACAAATCTCTGTCTCTATATCCTATTTAAGCTTTTTTATGTCATTTTATGTCAACTGGTTAACAAGTGATAATTCTGTCTGTAAAGATGCCAAATGTCTTTCTGTTCTACAGATTCTTTGTTTATTAATATCTTTTAGAATAGTAACCTTATTAAGAAAATAATATTCTTTCGGGGCTGGGAGGACTGGTAGAATGAATATGTCTTTTCCTGCCACATTAATTTTAGTTCCTTCATCCGTCGGTAAAAAGGGGTAAAGCAAAATCATAAAGAGATTCCCTAAAATAATTTTAGAAGAAAGTTCTTTAATTAAAACAAAAACTGTCTCAAAGCATATTCTGTCATTACATATATGAACATTAGGTATTTTATAATTAATTATCAGCTTTTCTCCATTAGCTTGAGTTAATCTTTCAGATGATTTTTTATAATACTTTAAAGGTATACAGTTCATGTCAGCACCTGCGTCTATTAAAGCAATTTCTGTCAAAAAAATTCTTTATTAATTACCAAAGTGATTTTTGTATGCCATTTTTGGAAAATAACTCTGTCAATTAAGCTCAAGAAATTCTATCTATTATCTGAAACATCATTTTGTAAAGAAGGGGTGTCTATCGTAGGTTTAGAGAATTCTTTTAAATTTATTATTTCTGCAATATCTTGTTCATTTATGTCTATGGAATTACCCTCTTTAATTTCTTTTATTTCTTGTTTTACCATTTTTGCTTCTGTCATTAAGTCTTGTAGAGTTACTGATTTTATTTATGCTCCATCTTGTTTCATTTTTGTCTTTTCTTTCTTATCTTTCTCTTTCTTAGCTTTTTCTCTTTTTCTACATTCCATAACATGGTGTCCATATTTTCTACACTTAATACAAGCAACAGGTATGTCTATGGAATATTTCAATTTTAGTAAATAGTCTTTTTTATCTTTTAGGTGACTAGGTAGGTTGTCTATCAGTTTTATTATTATGTCTTTTTGTTTTCTCTTTCTTTTATTGACTTTGAGTGGGTTGGTTGATCTTAATTCTGTCTTTTTCTTAACTTGATCTATCTCTTTTTGCTGAACATTAAATATCCCCATTAATTCATCTATTATATCTTTCTCAAATTCTAATTTACTGATTTGTTTAACAATTTTATTATGTCTATCACATTGTTTTTTAGTATGTCCATATTCTTTACATTTATGAAAAATAGTATTTCTAATATGTTTGTCATTATTCTCATTATCTGATGACTCAGTAGTATTTAAAACTGTAATGCCTCTTTTTCTGTCTATATCTAAAGGTGAATTTAAAATTTCTATCTTTTTAGTTAATTCTGCCAAACTATCATTTTGAGTATATATTATGGATCTTTCAATTGATTTTAGTCTTTCATCAATTTTTTCCTTTAAACTATCATTTTTCTTGGAACTATCATTTTTCCATCCTTTGTTGACTAAACTATCATTTTCTTTCTCTTTCCTTTCATGTCTCTTTCTTTTTCTATATCTAACTTCTTACGTAGAGTTTCTTTTGAATTGGTTAGCTTAAGAGTACTATTGCCTTGTCTTTCCATTCTTTCTATCATTTCTTTTACTATTCCTTTCTTTAACATTCCTTTTTCTTTGTCTTCATCAATTATGTCTAGCTTCTTCTTTTGTTTTGTTTCTATAGCACTAGGATTCTTTCCTTTAGCTTCTATACGTGTTGTTCTTTCCATTACTATGCCACCTTTCTTATTATTATTCTCTTGTCTTTCTATGACATCTTCTTCTTGCATTATTTCTATAGGACTTCTTTCTTTTTTTACTTCTATCATTCCTGACTTCTTATGCACTATGTTACTATCTTCTTTACTATCTGTCAAAGTTTCTTTTCTTTCATCAAAGTCTTTCTTGTTGTCTTTATATGCTATAGCTATAGGGTCTTTTAGTTGCTTTTAGTTTTCTATCATCTTTTCTACTATTATTTATATGCCAGTTTTCTATTACACTATTCCTTTCATTATGCCAATTATCTATCATGGTCTTTATTAAAGGTGATCTATGATGAGGTTCAAATTCTCTTTCTGAATTTAAAGCTTTCATTCTTTCAAGTAGGTCCAAAAAACTATCATTTTTTCTTTCTACTTTAGTATATAGAGTGGATCTTTCAATGGTTTCTAAAGATTCCAATTTTTTATTAATCATGTCTAACAAACTATTATTGTGTCTATCAGTCCATCGGTTGATATTATCTCCTGTTAATGTACTCCAATTATTTGTGCTATTATTATAGTTATAATCATCTATATCACCGTCAGAATCAGAATCTGTTTCATCATAATCCATATTACTATTTAACCAGTTATTGTCTATATCTCTTATGCTATAACCTTCATCATAATCTATATCATCATAGTTCATGTTTCTAATTAGTGTGTGCCTAGCCTAAGTGTGAACAAGTAAATAAATGATGAGTAGATAAACGTATTTATTCTATTTCCAAGCAATTAATAATTACTGGCGGAACTATATTACTAACCACTAGTATCCTTGCTATTGAGACCACCTCCTCGGGAAACTTCATTGCGGGACCACCCAAACAACGCATGTCCGTCGGCTAACAAAAAACGGGCTGACTAACGTGAAACTATGGTTTGCCAACGAGTCTTGAGGCTGACCAACGCTATCAAAGAGCAAGTAGTGGCTATGTAGTAATATTAGTTCCTAGTAACTTCTTAATTGCAAAGAAATAAAACTCATACATCCATCACCCATGGCTCTGAACCAGTAATGGACCAGTATATTTTAATTGTTATCCTAGTTTTGCTTTAAGTCTATCTGACAGAAATATTACAGATGCTTTAACTTTGAATGTAAAAACAGATGGTTATTATATGAAAGAAGGCTCAGAACCTTTAGCTATTATTTATAGGATTTATTATAAACTTATGAAAACCACCCTATACCCTTAATCCATGGTAGAACCATCCCCTAAAGGACATACTCTCCTTCAAGCCTCAACCCCAAATAGTAGACTTTATGTACCCCGACAGATACAATGGAAAGACATAAACCTTCCTGAATAATGGCAACTAAAGGCCATTGCTCCCACACCAAATATAGAACACAGAGCCAGATTTCATAGCCCAAAAGACAGACGGTACAGTTATTATTTCTTTCAATAATAATAACAAACAAACCGATAGCCTTATTAGACCTAGTAGTTCCTCAGGTAGGAAGACCCCTATGATGTTTACTCCTAGAAGCTCCTTCTCCTCTAGGACACCTTTCTCTGATTCCAGACCTTTACCTCCTAAAAATCTTCCTCCAATTATACACCTTCCTCCTATAAACACCGAAAGAACCCCAGTCTAGACAAAGACAGCTTATTATCCGACAGAAACTACACAACCGACCCCTAATGTTCACCAAGCCCTTTATGAGCCCCAACCTCAACCTGATTCTCCTACCCAAACAGACATATTAGGATTTACAGATCATGGTAGACAAATTAATGTTTTATATAAGGAATTTATTTTAGATAAAGAATTACTAAAACATGACTACTTAAAACCTAAAAACACTAACAGAAAAAACCAGTTTTTTGAAGAATATAACCAATTACTGTTGTGCTCTCTCCTGGGTAGTTTTATGGTATCAGCACAGTAGTAATATGAAAGCATAAACAATGATAAAATAGATGATAAATAAAAAATTAGCAAAATAGATATATTCAAAATAAGTTAAAACGGAATATAAAATATGAAAACAGAAACTAGTAAAATCTTACTTGAATAAAAACTTCTATCTTTGATTAAAACTGAAAACGTCTGTCTTTGCTACAAGCTTTGAAAATAAAACTGTCTGAACAGTTACAAGTTTACAACGTAAAATCTGTCTTTGAAACTAAAAGGTTACAAGATTATATATGTCTAAAGGGAAAGGTTACAAGATTACAAGAGAGGAAGGATTACAAGAGTCTTTCTAAGGGAGAGGGAGAGAGCTATCTTCTTTCTAGAGTATGGACCTTAATTTTGAGCTTGAGAATTGGAACTTGAAATTTGAACCTGTCTTCTGTCTTCAGAGTCTGTCTTTTTATAAATGAAAGAAACCATGGTAAGTCTTCAAAAGTAACCTGAGTTAAGTAAAGTGAACTCAAGTTAGCCTGTTGGTGGAAACTTGTGGAACCATGTAGAAATAACTTTTACTAATCATAAACAGTAGTCTGTTTGAAAATTTGTCGCGTGCTGGTGAATAATAGTCTGTCATAAAGTGTCTTTTAATCTGTCTGTCTCGTGCTAGTGAATAGTAGTTTGTCATAAAATGACTTTTAATCTGTCTGTCTCTATTTGGACTGTATGAATCTATCTGGATCTGTCTAAAAACTATTCTGTTTTTGATCTGTCTGAAAGCTATTCCATGTCTAATTTGTCTGAAAGTTATTCACGCATGTTTGTGAATAGTATCTGTCATATGTCATAAGGATCTTGAGAATCTTGAAATGCTTCTGGGTGAGTCCTGTAATTAGAGGAGGAAGATTTCATTATTATGTCATCTTCATCGTCTGAAATTTGTGATGCAGCTTCAAGCAATTGCTTCTTAAGCTGTCTTCTGTCTGAGACGGAGGCAAGCTGGCACTGGACTTGACTCTTTTCTAGAAGGAAATTAGAACTTTCTGTCTGGGAGGGAGAAGGTTTTTTCTATAATTCCTGGCAAATATGATCAAAATTAAATTTATTCCACCATTTTAATTTAAACTTTCTAGTGAGCATGGGAAAATGATACTGGGGATGTCTTTCTATCTTGTATTCCCATCTAATAATCCATGGGAGATCTGGAAACCTGTAATAAAACTGAAAAAGATGTGGGAAATTCTTAAGATGCGGTATGTCTGTGTTGGGGTTTATGCCCTAAAATCCAATTTATTAGCATGTCATAAATAATTAATTTGTTTAATTATTTGAGACTATTTATAAATGAACTAATGAGACATTATCTTAGTCCATGAGATGCATAGTATGTGATTTAGTCACAGAAGATATAAATCACAAGTTCTTTGTAAACTCAGAATTTTAGTTCGTAGTCGATGATGAAATTGGGCGTTTCATCTGCGAAGACTATAACATATCAATTACGATGATTTCTCTTGATCATGGAAGTAAAGACTTCTAATTGGTATGTTGATATGTTTTAAGAGTTAAGACATATTGAACTGAACCGCTGTGAGATTTATTATTTTCCTAACGACTGTCAAATGAATGATAAATCTCACGACTTCTATTTACATGAACTCTAAATCCTGAGAGAATAATGGACCTGATCATGAGATATAGGTTGCTTTGGTATATCAGGAGTGAGATCTATTAGTCACGGTCAAAACCTCAGTATGTTGGGCAGCCGCATTAAGTGTTGATGGAACATATATTTTCAAGATGGAATTCATAATCTCTTAATGGAGACACAAAATATTCCCTTGAGATAAGTTTAATGGGTTTGGTTATTCAAGAGAGTTGGGCCCAACCACTTTAGTAAAGTTGTTACTAAAGTATATATTTATGAAATTGGATTTCATAAATATATGATGAATAACGTAAAGGATTAAACCGGGTACTCAAGGATTAAGATGTAGTAATCTTCAAAGTGGTACTCTATATTCATGACTTTGTATTACTACAAATATTTTAATGAAGGGGTTGCATGTATAATAAAGGCTTGGGATATAATTTATAGATAAGGCCTAGAGTGCAACTATATTTATATAGTGGTATTAAATATAGTTAATGGTAACTTTGGACTTGTCAAGAGTTGACAGAAAAGCCCAAGGCTCATTGGAGCTAATGTCTTATTGGTCCCTTTTGGTCCCACTCCAAGCCACATACTAGAGCCCAATTGGAAAGGCCCAAAAGGCTAGCCCAATTAGATAATCAGTTGTATATAAGGAGAGAAACATACAGAATTTCATAAGTACTTTTCATAAGGTTTTCATTAAGTCTTTCATGAGTGTTCTCATAAAGAATGAAATGGTGTATGTGAGTGTTAAACACTCTTCTATTCTCACATTGGAAACTGATTGAGAGACCACACATCTTAAGCATAAAGTGGAATTGGAGTGAAGATTGAAAGTCTTCCCAAGAACTTATGATCTTCGGTTTTTTGAATTTCACCGCACCAAGGTACGCTTTCTTGTTCTTAAATTCTGAAACTTACATAGTACATGTTATCAATTGCGAATGAAGTAGATCTGTTAATTTTTCCGCTGCGCACATGCATTTTTCCTACAGTCTGGTTCTTTCTTGAAAGTCTCATATGCTTTTAAGAGATCAGGAGGGAGAATCATAGCTTCAGGACCATGGGAATTCCACCAGTCAATGAACCATCTTGAAACCATCATGTCTTTCTTTCTATACATATCAAAACGGAAAAACCAAGTATGTCTGTAAATGTTATTTTGGAATAGAAGGAATCTATCCCAGGCTTCTACATTAGGGGTGTGCAAAAAACCGAGGAACCGAAAAAACCGGCTGAAACCGATTGAATCGTGTCCAAAATTTCAGTTCGGTTTCGGTGCGGTTCTGTTTCAGTTTGCAGAAATGAAAACCGAAATTTCGATTTTGGTTTCAGTTCAGAAAATAAAAGTCCCAACTGAACTGAAACTGACCAATATGTATTAAATATAACTATGTACAAAATATTTCTGGATGTGTACTACTAGTCTAGTGGTAAAACACGCGTGTGACTATACTTGGCCCAAGTTCGAACCTTGCTAAAAACATTTTAATTTTTTCTTCCTTATAACACAAAACTACGTCGTTTTATACCAACTTAAAACATAAAAACAAAAATAAAAATAAAAACCCTACTCTCTACATTTCACTTCAGCCGCCTCAGCCCTCAGTGCCTCACGCCCTTACCCTCACCCTCATTCTTTTCTTTTCTTCTCTCTGATTTCCATCTTCCATGCCTCTCTCTGCGCCAACGCTCTCTCTCTCTCTCTCTCTCTCTCTCTCTCTCTCTCTCTCTCACAGTCCGTGGCTCCGTAATGTGAAAAGTTGAAGTAGAAACAGCATGGTGAACCCACAGACAGATAGAGCTTCTCTAATGTGTTGGCCCGGCGAGGAGTCCAGTCTTTGATGATGTCACCGACGACATCCACGAGCCACGGTGACCCTCTCTCTCTTTAATTTCTCCATAATTTCCTCTCTCTTTTCTATATTATGGGTTTGTTTAATATTGAATCAATGCTATTTTTTCAATTTTTATGTGCAAATAAAGTTAGGGTTTTGAAAAACCCCATGTGCTTGGTTGTTTATATTCTAGGTTTGTTTATTTTTTCAATTTCCTCTCTTTTTTATATTCTGGGTTTGTTTGTTTTTTTTTTTTTTTTTTTTTTTCTTTGTTTGCTTTCTTAGAAAATAAATGATAAGGAAACCGAAAAAACCGACCGAAACCAAAATCCAACCGAAACCGATTTAATTCCAATTACTTCGGTCGGTTTTGGTTGAAAATTTCACAAACCGAAAATTTCGGTTTCAGTTGGCCAACACTTAGAAAACCGACCGAAACCGAACCGACACACCCCTACTCTACATAGTTGTAATAATTATAAAACTGAGGGTCAAAGGGTTGAGAAAAGTTCCTAGTAATCTAGGGTGTTACATTCCATTGGGAGGGGGTGAGGATCTGTTTTATGACTACCTTAAAGTAGCCAACTCTTTTTGGGTCTTGGGAGCATGGCATATGTGTTACTAGGATTGAGTCTATATCAACTAAAATAAAGTCATAAAATTTCTGGGTCTTTAAAGTTTCTGTCTTAGGGTGTTCCCATCCTGAAGGTATAAGTTGTCTGACGAGGGAGAGGGTATCTGTTATGTGCTAGAATTCTGGTTCAACCCATAGAATAAAGTTCCAGGAATCTTTTCGGAGTTCAATACTGTGGTCTTCTTTTGGGGCTTGGGCTTCCTGAGAAGTAGAGGATCTATACTTTAGTTGGTTAGAGGGAGAGGATAAAGGGGAAAAAGAGGATGCAACTATATTAAATGGTTTTTTTAAGGGAGGAGTTGAGGGATTTGAGGGCGAAGCATATGTCTGTTTGGTTGTTGGAG
Source organism: Notholithocarpus densiflorus (assembly GCA_030021035.2). Classification (NCBI taxonomy): domain Eukaryota; kingdom Viridiplantae; phylum Streptophyta; class Magnoliopsida; order Fagales; family Fagaceae; genus Notholithocarpus; species Notholithocarpus densiflorus. Next base: position 4,323,213 of record JARYZH020000025.1, on the reverse strand, counting down.
TGGGGCTTGGGGAAAGCAGTTCAAAGGGGTTTGGGCTACATGTCAATGGCGATTTTTCATGGGGTCTGTTCGAAGGATCTACTTAATGAAATAAATAAAAAGTTAGACTTAATGAAACTAGAATGACAAAAGGACATGGACTCACTAAAGAACAAAGATATGAAGTTAAATACAATAGGAAGAACTGAGTCTTCAGAGGATGAAGAATCAGAAGATAATCAATTAACAGACTTGACAGATTTGTCAGACATAGATAATTTAGAATCACAATTTACAGATAAATTACAGATCAATAAATTAACTTTACCATAAACTACCCAGGAGAGAGCACAGCAGTAATATGAAAGCATAAACAATGATAAAATAGATGATAAAGACGAAAATAGCAAAATAGATATATTAAAAATAAGTTAAAACGGAATATAGAATATGAAAATAGAAACTAGTAAAATCTTACTTGAATAAAAACTTCTGTATTTGATTGAAACTAAAAACGTCTGTCTTTGATACAAGCTTTGAAAATAAAACTGTCTAAAGAGTTACAAGATTACAAAGTAAAATCTGTCTTTGAAACTGAAAGGTTACAAGATTATATCTGTTTGAAGGGAAGGGTTACAAGATTACAAGAGATGAAGGATTACAATAGTCTTTCTAAGGGAGAAGGAGAGAGCTATCTTCTTTCTAGATTTTGGACCTTAATTTGAGCTTGAGAATTGGAACCTGAAATTTGAACCTGCCTTCTGTCTTTGGAGTCTGTCTTTTTATAGATGAAATAAACCATGGTAAGTCTTTAAAAGTAACGTAAAGTGAACTCAAGTTAGCCTATTGGTGGAAACTTGTGGAACCATGTAGAAATAACTTTTACTATTCATAAACAGTAGTTTGTCTGAAAATCTGTCACAGGTTGGTGAATAGTAGTCTATCATAAAGTGACTTTTAATCTATCTGTCTCTATCTAGACTGTATAGATTTGTCTGGATCTGTCTGAAAACTATTCTGTGAATAGTAGTCTGTCTGGGAATCTATCAGGTCTCTTTTTACGCATGCTAGAGAACAGTAGTGGCTTTGAACATCTGTATGTATCTATCTGGATGCTATTCACGCGTGCTAGTGAATAGTGATAATAATCTGTCGCGGGTGAATATGATCTATCGTAGTTGTCATTTTCTTTCTGGATCTGTCTGATAGTAGCTATAATAGCTATTCTATTATGTCTATTAGTCAGGCCTTTCTGATAATCACCACTTGAATACACTGTCATTGCTAACCTTGTATTCTGAAGGGATGTTGCCTCTATTGAGACGCCTTCATGCTCTATCTGAAATCTTCATTGAAGATTTCTGTTCTGGCGAAATTCGGTCTAAGATTTTAGCCTTAGGATGGCTATCTTGCTTGCCAGGCAATTGATCGTTAATTTTAAAATTAACAAATTAATATAGTGTAAGTACGCCTTAGCTGAAGGCCTTCATGCAACTGACAATCAAATTTGGGCGGTGTAGCTTCAAATGCTACTGAGGGAGTTTATTCAAAGGTGTAAAGTTGTAATTTACAAATATGTTTCTGTTGGCTTTTATTCCGTGCCAAATTTGATTGTAATTTTATTCAATCTTATGTACCCTGTATTATTTGTGGGATTTCATTGTAAGGGTTGTGTGTGAGAGAGAGAGTGTGAAGACTCAAGCAAATTGAAGACTGAAGAGTTTTTGCGGGTAGCTCGCGTCTTAGCATCTCGTGAAATGATGCATGTGCCCTGCACATGACTGGAATGCGAAGAGTCAGGACAGGATGGAGATAGCTGTGTTTCGCGAGTAGCTCGCGAGTAAGGCCTTCCCGCGAGACACACGTGAAACATTCTGTTTTGCCAGATTATCATTGCTGATACACACTTTCTGTACCTACACTATATATACCCACATTACCCACAAATGTTGAAGAGTGATTCTGAGAAAAAACCCTAGCCACAAACCTTGAGAGTTAGAGATTGTTATACCCACATATCTCTAGCTTGTGGATTTTCCTCAACTCCTACCTCTCCATTTCCATACCATTGAGAGGTTGATAGCCCAAACACTTACCACACCCTTTCAGAGTGTTCAGTGAGGTTTTGGTGCTGCTGGGAAGCATTGGAAGAAGCCAGGCTTTGGTGGATGCAATCGGGCGTATTGTGGGATTCGGAGAGCTAGACAAGACACGGTTCCGAGAAGCCTTGTTAGAGTAGGAGATTGGAGGGCTTAGGTGCATCGGGTAGATTAGGCTTGGAGGGTCTCTTGCTAACCCATGTATCCCAACTGATTGTCTAGTGGATCGATTATCGCTTAGAGGGCGGCGAAGAGGTTTTACGCCGAGTACTTCGGTTTCCTCTTCGATAACACATCAGCGTGTCATCTTGTGTTTGCACTCTTCTTCCCTACTCTTTTACCTTTCATTTTAATGTTGTGTTATTATGAATATAGGTTAGAGTAGCTTGTTTGTTTATACGCTCACATTTACTCTTTTCCGCACTTTATATAAGTTAGAGTAAAATCTATCGAGCCGTAATTTTAATTTGGGGGTCTAAATAGCTTTTGTGTTTTCACACATTTTAGAGCATTGAAAAGGGTTCTTTCGGAAGGCTATCTATTTCTGAGAGAGACTCAAATATTTAAGAGAAGATCTGAGAAGGACTTAAATTGAGCAGAATCTTAGCATAAAATCTTTCTGAAAACAAACTTTATGTTAGGACATATATGTTTCACATGTTAAGAACATATGTCATGATTTTATGTAATTAGCTAATCCTTTGACAAAACGCACTTTACTTGTATTTGGGTAGATCTAGGATGTGTTTAAATATTTCAAGAAACCATATTTCAAGGTCAAGTGTTGAAGCCATCAAGTCTATCCAAGAAAACAAACTGAAAGTGCAGAATTACTAAAGCTCGACAGCTACATCTATCGAGCTTAAGAAAGCTGTTTCAGCCCCGTGTTCTCGACAGCTTCTCGACACCTCCTATCTGTCGAGGTTTAAGAAAACAGCAATCTGATTTGTTTTTCTCGGGATCCGTGATTATGTGTTTGGGCCTTCTTTTCTCCTAGCCCTAAACATATAAAAGGATTGTTTTAAGGGCTGTCAAAGTTTTCACAAGTTGCACAAGTATTGAGCAAACTCTGTTCAAGCAAATTGTGACCGAAGACAAAGTTCTTGCCCTAGTTCTTCTCTTTCTCTTGGAGAAGTTGTTGTGTATTTGCACCATAAGGGTTTTATGACCAAGCATCTTCTTGATCTTCATCGTGTGGATGAACTGAAGAACTTTGCAGCCAACAACCTTTTTAATTGGTAATTGAAGTCGCGTACTGGGATTCGTGCATTGGTTAGTCACGTACTTGGGAGCCGTGCATCAGAAAGGGGAACTGTCACTACAGAACAAGTCCAATTGGGTATTGTGGTAAGGGTTCAACTGTAGGTTGGTAAGGTACTTGTGATTCCTTTACTTGTAACCGCTTGTTGTGATAATAGTGGAGTTTCGGGAGTGGTGACCTGAAAATCACCCGGTGGGGTTTTTGCCGTTAGGTTTTCCCATTCGTAAACAAATCACCATGTCATTTATTTTCCGCTGCGTATTTAGTTGTTTGGTGATTTGTTTGTGCTATCACGCTTTTGCATGATAAATTGATTAATTAATAACTTGGCTAATTAATTAATTAATTTCAATCACAAGGGGTCAATTTAGTTTGTGGCCTATCAAATGGTATCAGAGCAGACACACTCTGATTAGGGTTTAATCTTTACTATGTTGATCCATTGACCCTTGTTTGTCATGGATAGAGGACAGTCATTAATTATACCTCCTTTATTTGATGGCACTAACTATGCATATTAGAAAGTACGTATAAGAGCTTTCTTGTAGTCACTAGATGAGAAGGTGTGGCAAGCTGTAAAGATAGGCTAGACTAAGCCTACAGAAGCGCCGGCCGATTGGGATGATGCCAAGATCAAGGCGGAAAACTTCAACAGCAGGGCATTGAATGCTCTATTCAGTGCAGTCACCAATGAGGAGTTTAAGAAGATATCCTCTACTGAAATTGCCAAGGAGGCTTGGACCATCCTCCAGACAACCTATGAGGGAACTAAGGCTGTCAAGGATTCAAAACTTCAGAGGCTCACTATAAGCTTTGAAGAAATAAAGATGGAGGAGGATGAGTCATTCGATGAGTTCTATGCCAAGTTGAAAGGCATAGTAAACTCTGCATTCAATCTTGGTGAAACCATTCCTAAACCCAAGATTGTAAGAAAAGTGCTCAGATCTCTACCCGAAAGATTCCATGCCAAGATCACGGCGATAGAGGAATCAAAGGATATTGACAAGATTCCTTTGACGGAGCTAGTTGGAAATCTGCAGACCTATGAGTTAGGGTTGACTAGGATTGGAAAGTCGGATAAGAGCAAGAGCATGGCCTTGAAGGTCAAGAGCAGTGACACAGATGAGTCTTCTGATGATGAAGATTCCAAGATGAAGTCCTACATCACCAGGCAGTTCAAGAAGTTTATGAAGAACGCAAATGGAAAGGGCTTCGACAAGGACCGCAGGCAATCTAGTTCTTCTCAGTTTAAAAGCCAAGACAAAGGGAAGAAGGATGCTAAGGAAGGTGGTCAGTACACTGTCCCTGCAGGACCTAAGTGTTTTGGGTGTCAAGGTTTCGGTCACATGAAACATGAGTGTCCTACATATCTCAAGAGTGATGGGAAGAGCAAGGAACTTGCTGCTACCTTGAGCGACACCGAGCTTGAGGATGATTCCGACAATGAGGATGATGGAATCTTGAATGCCTTCACTGCCTCTGTAGATCCTACTGAATGGATTGTAGAAGATGTGGATGAAGAGGACTTGGTGGAGTCCAATTTTGAGAAGATGGATGATTAAGATGATATCCATACAGCCTATGAAAAATTGTACAAAATTTCAGAAAAACATGAGAAACTTTATAGGTTGGCCACCAAGAAGCTTAGTGAAGTGGAACTTGATCGTGAAGAGCTTTCCACAAAGTTTGATGAGGCTAATCAGACTATTGGAGCACTGAGATTCGAGAACAATTTCTTGGCTGAGAAGACCAAGAAGCTTGAAGCAGAGTTGTTTCAAGTCAGAGCTCAACTGGAGAGGTCTTCAAGTGCAAAGCTTGATGAGATGATAAATTTTTAGAAATCTGCTTCTGATCGAACAGGTTTAGGGTATGGTCCTTCTTCCTCTAATATTGCTTCTACTAGTTCTATTGTTTTTGTTCCTCCTACTAATAATGTTGAAATTGAGAACAATGATGTTAAAACTGTTTTAGCTAGTGAGAACTTAGACAAAAATAAATCTATCTTAGGAGCACCCCCTAAGCAAGATAAGAAAGAAGCTAAGAACCCCAGGGCTAAAAAGGCTAACTCTCATAAGCCTAAACAGAAGAAGCAGCATCTCTGTCATCATTGTGGAGCTGCCGATCATATTCGACCAAATTGCTATAAGTGGCTTGCCACTCAACAGAGCAACGGCATGATAGCATCTGGAAGCCAAAATCAGCTTCAATCCTTTCTTGCTCCCTTTAGAAATCTTCTCAAAGCCCTCATGTTCCTTTCGAACTTGAATGGTTTAAATTCTTCCCCCTCACTGCCGGTTCAAGGGTAAAATCAAAGGAAAGGTTCTTCCAGGGTGTGGAAGGAAGAGGGCTCCAAGTGATTCTATCACTTTCTTCTATCTCTTCTTGTTTTTGTTTGCATTACTTGTGTGTTTTGCTTTCAAATTTTGAGTCAGTCTAGTTTTTATGCTTTGCTTTGTTTAACATGTTTTTGTTTGGTTATTTTTCAGTTTTGCTTTGTTTTTTTTATCATATAAAAATAAAATAAAAAAATTGAAAAATCAAAAAAATACAAAAACAGTGTGTTTTGTGTACATTGGTACTTGTGTACCTTGGATGGCCATTGAAACAAAGTTTTCTAAACTTTGTATCTCTTGTAGCTTAGATGAGCATCTCTCTGCATAACTAAGCAAGTGAGCTTTGTGGCCGTGTTCGTGATGAGTAAGATTAAGTTGTCTCTTGCACTTAACACTCGTATCACTCTTTTTGACGGGAAGGATTAGAAAATCCTAAGAGAAATGCATAAATAACCATCTCACCACTGTTGCCCGCCAATCATGAACGACATTTGTGTGCTTCGGCATAACAAAATTGGAATGTCAATTGCTTAACATAATTAAGTATTTCTTTTCTCTCTCTTATATGCCCATGCATGATATGCTTAATAGAAAAATATGCAAAGAAAATCAAAAGAAAAAAGATCAAAAATGCTTTTAAATATGATTGCAAGCGTGTTTTCTAGGAGATGTGAGAGTTATAGGATGTACCTCGAAGGTGATAATCCCCATCAAACAGTTATGATTGTGTGTGAGTTAAAGTGATTTTCTCATATCTCAAATTGTCATAACATGTTGACACATTTGCAATCTTGTGATGTTTTTCACACACAACATGCAATAATCTTTGCTACTCTAGATACATATGCAGGTACATTGTGATTTGGCCATCACAAGGTTTTACATGTGTTAATGTATACTCACTAAACTATCATAACTTGTTTTTGAAATATAAAATCAATTAGACTTGTTTAGTGTGTGCGTGTGTTTTTGGGATCCATGTGCTTAAAATAATTGTTGAGAAATGATTTTGAGAGCTTAACATGTTGATTGGATCATTGGTTGTGTTGCATGCATGATTGCATTCATATCTGTGTTTTTCTCTCCTCGAAAAACTGTTTTAAAAAGCTGGCTCGACACCTTCTCGATACCTCCTCAATAGCTGGATATCTGTCGAGCTTCTTTAGCTTTTTTTATCGCAATCTCACTAGCACTTCGACACCTGGTGGATCGATTGAGAAAGTTTCTGACCCCTCGATAACTTCTCGACACCTGGTGGATCGATCGAGATTTTGTTCTTGTTTTGGTGGTTCTTCCTCGACACCTTCTCTATACCTGAAGCTGTCGACGGCCATTTCCTCGATACCTCCCTCAACAGATACCTCGATACTTCTTGACACCTACATCTGTCGAGATTTACTAAAGCTTTATTTAAACACCTCATGCGATCCGCTTCTCATTTCTGTCGATCTCTCTCTCGATTGATCTCTGTTTTTCTCTCAAACAATCTCATCTCACTCCAATCTTGATCCTCAAGGTTTCTTCAGGCTTTTTCAAGATTTTCTTCATCTTGGTAAGCTTTCTTTCTCTCATTCTACATGCATTCATGTTTTTGAAACCTAGGTTTTGGGATTTTTTGAAAAATTTTGGGGTTTTTCAAAATTGATGAGTTTTTGTTGAAATTTTGGGATGGGTTTTCAATTAAATGAGTTTAAAATCTCATGCATTGCATCACATTAGCATTATAATAGTATTGTCATGCATTTAGATGTGTGCAAACTGTTTGTGTGCTGATAGGTTTGGATTGGGCTGAGCCCAAGATGCAATTTCTTTTGCATGTTACATGCTCATGCATTCTCCATGCATACGTACTTCTTTTCACATATTCTTAATATTGTGAATTGTTTTGGTACTTTTCTGATTGTCTCTTTTTCCCTCTCTCTCTACTGTTGGTTACGTTAGTAGTGTCTATGGCACCGAAACGTAAATCCACTCCGTCCCGGAACCCTCTTCATTCTAGGGCATCTTCTTTATCTTCAAATTCTGCCCCCCTATCTCTTTGGTTCCGTGATGATGATGCTCATAAAGCATTCTCGGAGAACTTTTCTAAACGAGGTGTTCATTCGGAATGCCAAGTCATTTTGGCAGACTTTGCCGACACCGACCTTCCCGATGTCATTCACAGTCAGGAATGGTAGTCTCTTTGTGACGAGCCTGTCACTTGTCCTCTCATGCTTATTCAGGAGTTCTACTCCAATATGCACGGGATTGACCAATCTGTCCCTCGCTTTTTCACTCGTGTTAGGGGTGTTAGCATTCCTGTCACACCGCAGCTTATTGCAGATGTGCTTCGGGTTCCTCGGATTGAGTTTCCTAACTATCCTAGTTGTGAGCATCTGCGGACCGTGTCTAAGGATGAGCTTATTTTTGCTTTTTGTGAGTGCCCTTCTAATTGGGGTGAGCGTCAGTATACACCATGTAAGGCCTTTGCAAAAGGTCCTAGATTCTTAAACATGGTGATGACTTTTGTACTCCATCCACTCTCTCACTACAACTCCATCACAGAGTCTCGTGCTCGATTTTTGTTGTCTCTTCTTAAGCATCTTCCTATTGATTTTTCGTCTCATTTCATTTTTTCTATTATAGATGTTCATTTGGATTCGGCGTCCCGTGATAAGCCAATCTTTCCTTCCGCTATCACAAGGATTCTACGCCACTTTTCTGTTCCTTTTCCCTCTTCCGACCATTTCACCTTTATATGTGCCATAGACGCCGCTATCGTAAAACGTAGTGAAGCGCAGTTTCAGTCGCGACAAATGGATTCAGCAGCTCCTCCCTCCCATCCTGCTCCATCCAGATCTACTCCATCCACATCCGCTCCCTCCTCTTCTACGAGTGATGTGTCACTAGGAGACATTATGGCGCAACTGTAGCGCATGGATGCTCGCCTTGATACACTTTCTACGGAATTGTATCAGGTGAACGTTCGTGTCGGTCGTATTGCACGGCGACAGGCATCCATGGGTGGTTTTGCTTTTGAGGCTTCTCCTCCACCACCTCCTCCTGTGGCTTCTGATTCTAAGGATGATGATGGTGATGACGATGATGCTTCGGATGATGATGATGGAGATGCTAGCTCTACTGATGAGATGTCTACTTGATACTCTTACCCTTTATCACTCGTGACAAAAAGGGGGAGTAGTTTTGGATATGAGAGTAGTCATTCTTAGGGGGAGAGTTAGTATAGGATCATTTTTGTTAGGGGGAGTGTTGTTTCTGTTTGAGGGATGTAGTGAGGATTTTTTATATCTTTTGCTATTATGTATCTTTTCTTTTCTTTCTTTTTAGATACGTTGTTCTTGTACATTAGGTCTTGTGACCATTTAGACATACATAGTACTTACTCTCTTCTTTATATGGATGCATGTTTTCTTTCACCTACCCGTTCATATGTTGTTTCTTTTCTCTCTTTATACACATGCTTCTTATTATTTGTATGCAATCTATTATTTATGTTTCACACAAAGATGCCTTGATGAGTTTTATTTAAAGTGTTTCACAAATACAAGTTGTCAAATTCTACTTGCCATAAACTCTCTTCTTACAAAGTTTTTCAAGAGTTTGTGTTAGGATAGATTTTATTGTATTCAACAAGTGAATATGAGTTGAGTGATTTATGACTTCTCTCATATGTTCATTTATTTGTAGTGGTTTTGTCACGGATTGCCAAAGGGAAAGATTGTTAGGACATATGTGTTTCACATGTTAAGAACATATGTCATGATTTTATGTAATTGGCTAATCTTTTGACAAAACGCACTTTACTTGTATTTGGGTAGATCTAGGATGTGTTTAAATACTTCAAGAAACCATGTTTCAAGGTCAAGTGTTGAAGCCATCAAGTCTGTCCAAGAAAACAAGCTAAAAATGCAGAATTACTAAAGCTCGACAGCTACATCTATCGAGCTTAAGAAAACTGTTTCAGCCCCGTGTTCTCGACAGCTTCTCGACACCTCCTATCTGTCGAGGTTTAAGAAAACAGCAATCTGATTTGTTTTTCTTGGGATCCGTGATTATGTGTTTGGGCCTTCTTTTCTCCTAACCCTAAACATATAAAAGGATTGTTTTAAGGGCCGTCAAAGTGTTCACAAGTTGCAAAAGTATTGAGCAAACTCTGTTTAAGCAAATTGTGACCAGAGACAAAGTTCTTACCCTAGTTCATCTCTTTCTCTTGGAGAAGTTGCTGTGTATTTGCACCATAAGGGTTTTGTGACCAAGCATCTTCTTGATCTTCATCGTGTGGATGAACTGAAGAACTTTGCAGCCAACAACCTTCTTAGTTGATGATTGAAGTCGCGTACTGGGATCCATGCATTGGTTAGTCACGTACTTGGGAGCCGTGCATCAGAAAGAGGAACTGTCACTACAGAACAAGTTCAATTGGGTATTAGGGTAAGGGTTCAACTGTAGGTTGGTAAGGTATTTGGGATTCCTTTACTTGTAATCGCTTGTTGTGATAATAGTGGAGTTTCAGGAGTGGTGACCTGAAAATCACCCGGTGGGGTTTTTGCCGTTAGGTTTTTCCATTCGTAAACAAATCACTGTGTCATTTATTTTCCTCTGCGTATTTAGTTGCTTGGTGGTTTGTTTGTGCTATCACTCTTTTGCATGATAAATTGATTAATTAATAACTTGACTAATTAATTAATTAATTTCAATCACAAGGGGTCAATTCAGTTTGTGGCTTATCACAATTCTCAAGCTCAAAATTAAGGTCCAAACTCTAGAAAGAAGATAGCCCTCTCTCCCTTAGAAAGACTTTTGTAATCCTTCCTCTCTTGTAATCCCGTAACCCTTCCCTTCAGACAGAATCTTGTAACCTTTCAATTTCAAAGACAGATTTTACTTTGTAATCTTGTAACTCTTCAGACAGTTTTCTTTTCAATGTTTGTATCAAAGGCAGAAGTTTGTTTTCAAGTTTTAATCAAAGACAGAAGTTTTTATTCAAGTAAGATTTTACTATGTTAGTGCTAGGATAGTGCCCTTAAATCCTATTGTATGATGCTATGTATGATATTAAGTATGACATTATGTATGACTTAATATTGTGATTGATAAAGTTGTTTTATTATAATCTAAAATAATGGTAACATGAATATCCGGACATTATCATATAGTCCATGAGATGCATAGTATGTGATTTATGTGAAAAGTCATAGAATATATAAATCACAGGTTCTTTGTAAACTCAGAATTTTAGTTCTTAGTTGGTGATGAAATTGGACATTTCATCTGCGAAGACTATAACATATCAACTAAGATGATTTGTCTTGATCATGGAAGTGGAGACTTCTAGTTGATGTGTTGATATGTTTTAACAGTTAAAACATATTGAACTGGACCGCTGTGAGATTTATTGTTCTCTTAATGACTGTCAATTGAATAATAAATCTCACGACTTCTATTAACAAGAACTCTTAATCCTGAGAGAATAATGGACCTAATCATAAAATGTAGGTTGTTTTGATATATCAGGAGTGAGATCTAAAATAACGATTAAAATCTCAGTATGTTGGACAGCCACATTTAGTATTGATGGAACATATATTCTCAAGATGGAATTCATAGTCTCTTAACGGAGATACAAAATATTCCTTTGAGATAAGTTTAATAGGTATGTTATTCAGAATGTTAGGCCTAACTACTTTAGTAAATAGTTACTAAAATATATATTTATGAAATTGGATTTCATAAATATATGATGAATAACTTAAAGGATTAAACCGGATACTCAATGATTAAGATGTAGTAATTTATGAAGTGGCAGTCTACATTCATGACTTTGTATTACTACGAATATTTTATGAAGGGGTTGCATGTACAATAAAGTTTTGGAATATAATTTATTAATAAGGCCTAGAGTGCAATTATATTTATATAGTGGTATTAAATATAATTAACGATAACTTTGGACTTGTCAAGAGTTGACAGAAAAAGCCTAAGGCCCATTGGAGCTAGAGTTTTATTTGTTCCCTTTTGGTCCCACTCCAAGCCACACACTAAAGCCCAATTGGAAAGGCCCAAAAGGTTAGCCCAATTAGATAATCAATTATGTGGAGAGAAACATGCAGAATTTTTGTATGAACATGAAATGGTATGTGTGTGAGGGTTGGATACTCTTTCATTCTCTCTAGAACATACACATATAACTGATTGAGAGACCACACTTCTTGGGCATCAAGTGGAATTGGAGTGAAGATTAAAAGTGTTCCCAAGTGCTTCTAATCTTTGTTTTTGAATTTCACCGCATCAAGGTACACTCTCTTGTTCTTATATTCTGAAACTTATATAGCACATGTTATCAATTGCGAATAAAGTAGATCCGTTAATTTTTCTGCTGTGTACATCCATATTTCCATCAAATGGTATCAAAGCAGTCTTCAATTTCGAATCTGTATAACATATTTTGTGAGTTTTGGAATTAGATATAAAAGTTTCATGATGTTAGAAGATTATATAAGTATTTAATTTTCTGCATTGTTGTTGAAACTATGATTTGATGAAAACTGATATTGATGTTATGATGTTGTTTAAATTTGAATTCAAGTATGTTGAATTGAACTTTAAGGCTATAGCATCAATGGAATTCAGTTTTGATATCAAATTCTATCTATCATGTTCATATGGTGGTTGTTTATTCATAAAAACCGTTGAAAATTGTTCAGATTTTCCCTTCAAAAACTGAAAACACGGGTTTTTTACGGGTTAGCTTCCCGCGAAGTTACTTGCGAAAAATGCCTCTGAAGCATAAAACCTTTCGTGGGTAAACTTTACTAGCAAAACAGTCGCGAGACAATAGTGAAAGTTTGTTTGAATTTTGTGTTTTTCACAAAACTTTTCGTGGGTAAGCTTTACTAGCGAAACAGTTGCAAGACAGTAGCGTAAGTTTCTGTCTAAATTTTGTGTTTTCACTATTTTGCATTAACTCATTCTCTCGAGAAGCGCTTAGTTGCGAGATTCTCGCGAAAATGCCATTGAAGGGAATTTTGAATTTTTTCTATGTGTTTTCAAATGTTTAAAGTGCAAGGCTGTGTGTAATTAGATTATGCATGTTTTATAATTAAAAACCTTTATTCTAAAACATCTAGTGGGAGAGAGATACAAGGGTTGCATCTCACAGCCTCCATTGTCAGTTCATAGTAGTGTGAAATATGTACTTTGTCTTTGCTTCGAGCTTAGCATTCCATGCGAAGAGTATTTATTTCATGGTACTACAGGATTGAATTTCTTGGTTTATAGGGGTTTGATCAAACACCTTGTCTTAGCTTCGAGCTTCGCATTCCATGCAGAGGGTGTTTTGTATCATGGTACTACAAAATAAGCCTGTTAAGGGGATGAAATGTGGCTACACATGATTCTAGACATTGGTATACATTAGACTAAATATTATAGTATCCTCTATACTGAGTTCTTACTATTATTATTTAAAGGCCAAATGTATAACGGCATATTATTAGTGTTTGATAAGAGTTATCATGATAACACTAGTAATAAGAATAATTCTCAATCAATCATAGTATTTTATATTCACTCTATGCTGAGGGATATTGAATATGGGATTGGATTGTCGTTGCATATATTATATTACGATTTTATTAAGGTTCCATACTATATGTCTATATGCTAAAAATGATAATGTCCAGTTTACTTATTATATTCATGTTTATTATTTTCAGATTTGATCATGGCATCATTTAGCCCACTTGTTACTATTCTTAATCAAAACAAACTGACTGGATCCAACTATATTGACTGGAAAAGAAATTTGGAGATTGTTCTTACTGCTGAAGAGCACAAATATGTGCCTACTAAACCATGTCCTAGTTTTCCTTCATTAGATGCTCCTCCTGAGGAAAAACAACGATATGATCGTTGGCAAAAATCTAATGAGATGGCCAAGTGCTACATCCTAGCATCTATCTCAAATGTTCTAAAGCATCAAATGCAGGATGTAGAACTAGCTTCAGACATTATGCTAAGTCTGAAGGAGATGTTTGGTGAGCAAGGCCATTCTGCAAGGCAAGAAAGCATGAGGCAAATTTATAATACCAAAATGGCTGAAGGCAGTTCAGTGAGGGAGCATTGTCTTACAATGATCTCTAATCTGAATACACTAGAGGTTTTGGGTGCCGATATTGATGGAGAATCCCAAGTGGATATGATACTCTAGTCACTACCGGAATCATTCAAGGAATTCAAACTCAATTATAATATGAACAAAAATATTTATTCTTTGTCTGAATTAATGAATGAATTGGTAGCGGTGGAAGGCATTCTTGTTACTTCTAGTGTTGATGCCAATATGGCTGAAGCTTCTACTTCTCAACCTAAGTCGAAAGGCAAGGGTAAGAAAAAGAAGAAGAAGAAGGACTTTACCAAGCAAGAGGGTAAGCAAATTGCCTTAGGGGTTGCCGATAAAGGAAAGAAGATCAAAGGAAAATATTTCCATTATGGTGAGAAAGGACATTGGAAGAGGAATTGTCCAAAATTCAGAGCTACCAATAATAAAGGTATGAATAGTTTGTTCCTCCTTGAAATATGTTTAGTACAAAATCCCATGGATTCCTGGTGTGTGGATTCAGGCTGTACTAATCATATCTGCAATTCTTTGTAGGGGTTCCAGGAGTCTAGAAAACTTAATGAAGGGCAATTGTTTCTTACTTTGGCTGATGGGAGCAGGATTCCGGTTGTAGCTGTTGGTGTTTTTAATTTATGTTTTAAGTCTAGAGTTCTAATATTGAAAGACTATCTGTATGTACCTAATGTTCGTAGGAATTTAATTTCTATAACTTATTTAGGTAAACATGGATATTGTGTTATCCTTTAAAACAATGTTGTAATAAAGAAAGGTAAAATGTTTATTTGTTCTGGCAATATTGTGAATGGTATTTATATTTTAACTCCTGATAAGCATGAATTATATAATTCTGAATTAGATAATGACCCTCATGTAAAATCATTAAAGAGAAAGTTTCCTTCTACTAGTGATGCATATCTTTGGCACTTGCGTTTGGGTCATATTAATTCAAACAGGATTCAAAGACTTGTCAAAGATGGACTCCTAGAGCCATTGGATTTTGACGAATTTTCAGTTCGTGAATCTTGTTTGGAAGGTAAAATGACCAAACGACCTTTTAATGCAAAAGGTAGAAGAGCACAAGATTTGCTAGAACTAGTACATTCAGATGTATGTGGTCCTATGTCAATCCAGGCAAGAGATGGCTATGAGTATTTCATTACTTTCACTGATTGTAACACCCCAAACCCATACCAAGGATTTAGATGAATAACCTGTCTTATATATATAATCAACACTAATATAATGGAACATGGCGTAATTAAATAACCACAAATAACTTCAACTTTTCAAAATCTTTCCTATAAAATCCATAAAAAAAAAACAAAAAAAGTTTAAGAATAAAGTCTCCAAATACAACCTCAAGAGTTCCACATATAACAAATTCACTATCCTAAGAAAATATACTAAAACAGTCCATCAATAAACATAGCTCCAAAAGAAGTCTTCAATCTATTGCTCCAATGATCTACCACCAAAAGATATTCCATTGCTCTAATCTGAAAGGGTGGAGAAAAAGGGGGTGAGCTAGAAGCTCAATAAGAGACTACATAACATGAGGATGTCTCTCAAACAAAATAATAGTATCTATGACAAAATATAATCTTTACAAAACACTTGCATATAGATTTAACAGTAATATAATATATACTATAAAACTGTCAAAAATAAAACATTTAACTATAACACTGTAATTAGTAAATAAAATAATAACCACTTTAATATGCCAATATGCACTAAATAGGTAGAAACAATATATTATGACAATAAACAATTTTTCCACTTATAAAGATCAGTAACAATAAAACAATAGTTCGATATGGAAAACATTAGTCAGACAAAGACAAAAGCTGCTAAACACTTGGTGGGTGATTCCCATTGGGAACAATAACACTAACCTCAAAGAGGCAACACTGGCTCCAAAGAGCAAACGATAACACTGCACCACACCACAATAACACTACATCGGCCGAAGACCAACACTTAACCCGTGTTGGCAAAGGTTGCAAACTGTCTAACTGACCGTTTGAAAACATTCTTGGCATGTACAGTTTCATAATAATATAGAATAAATAATAAAAAATTTGGTATGTATTATGCATTTACAATGGTATAAGTTTTTGAAACTTCACTTTTGCAATTATATATATATAAATATATTTTTACCAAAAATATATATATATATATATACACGTCTTGAGAGACGTCATGTTCAGAAGTCCACTTACCTCTAGTTGCTAAATCAAGCTTTACTTCAATTGTCCGAAACGATGTCAACTAGAACCTAAATAACACCAAAGATAGGTCCATCAATACACAATTTCCCACTTAAAATCAGTTTTCACACTTAAATAGTTTTATCCTAGACAATACTGATATATTCAAAATTCTCCATTTATTCACTTAACTATCCAATTCACTGTCAACTTTGATCAGATTTTTGGACTTAAAATGTTGCTGCCTAATCAGATTTTTCCATTAACATAATCATAGGTATTCATGAAGCTTCAGTACGGCTGAATGATCAATCTAATAAATATAGTTGAAGCCAATATTATTCTTACTATATATATATATATATATATATCAATCCCATTGCCAGCCCATTATTCCCTTAATACCGCCAAACTTAATGATGGAGCTGGACAAGTTTTGAACATTGGCATGCCCAAGACAAAACATGAGATGGAATTGGCTTGAGCATGGTCAGCCAATCCGAAAGAAACAAAACCAGCATGGCCATACGCAGAAGCTAGAGTTACAAGTGCTTGTCACTTATATCTTTTCGTTGGCAGAGTAACCATACTTCTATAGGTACTATATTTCATCTATCAAAATTAAAAGCTTCAGAGTACCCTTCCTGCCATATAACTATCTACATCACTCCTAATCTAATATAATAACAATATAGGACATCTTTTCCCTTAATGTAAGCATAGGTGGAGATTCATGAATAATTCAACTTTCCTAAGTTTAGAGCAAGAATAATACCTGTAGTCTCCACTCACAGCCACAGTGAAGAAAGCAAAGTTCAATGGTGTGTTGCGGCTGAAGCAAAAAGGAAGCCTCATAAGTATAAACGCGTGTAACTTAGGGTAAAAGCTAGGGTTTTTTTAAGTTTATCAAGGCCCATATATTTACTTATGCCACCTCACTTGGGCTTCATATACCATAGTATTTATCTTATTTTTAATAACTTAGGCCCAAATCAATTAAATCCATTTAATTGTAGGCCCTTTTTTTTTTTTTTTTTTTTAATTTACATATAAGAATTAAATTGGTATCAAAATTATGGAGTGTTACACTGATGATTACTCTAGATTTGGTTATGTGTACCTAATGAAACAGAAGTCCAAAGCCTTTGAAAAGTTTAAAGTGTTTAGGGCTGAAGTTAAGAATCAATTGGGTAAACGCATAAAAGCCATTCGATCTGATCGTGATGGCGAATACCTTCTTGAGGATTTTAAGTATTACTTAACTGAAAATGGGATTGTATCCCAATTGACTGCACTTGGAACTCCACAACAAAATGGTGTAGCGGAAAGAAGGAATAGGACTCTTTTAGATATGGTTAGGTCCATGATGAGTTATTTAACTCTACCAATATCTTCTGAATTTAGTACCTTCGAAGTCTATTCCTAAAACACCTGTGGAGTTGTGGAACGGGTGTAAGCCTAGTATGAGGCATCTCCATATTTGGGGTTGTCCAGCACATGTGTTTAAAGGAAAGTCTAACAAGTTACAGCCTAAAACAGAAGTGGTTTTATTTGTAGGGGATCCAAAGGGAACTGTTGGGGGTTTATTCTATAGTCATAAAGATAATAAAGTGTTTGTTAGCACAAATTCCAAATTCTTAGAAAATGACTATATGAATGATTATACTCCTAGAAGTAGAGTTAAGCAATCATGTATTGCGGACTCCACCATGGAAGCTAAGTATGTTTCTGTATGGCTCAAGAAATTCCTTTCTGATCCTGGTGTTATTAGAATGGAGCAAGTTCCAATCACATTGTTTTGCGACAATAATGGAGCGGTTGCACAATCCAAAGATCCAAGGAATCATAAGAAAGGAAAGCACATTGAGAGAAACTACCACATCATTCGAGACATCATTGCTCGTGGAGATGTAATAGTTGCAAAGATTGAAAGTGCAAATAATCTAGTAGATCCCTTTACCAAAGCCTTGCCTCAAAGGACTTTCGAGTCACATTTGGAGGGAATGGGAGTTAGATTAGTGCACAATAGTCTTTAGGGCAAGTGGGAGATTGTTAGGATTAATGCCCTTAAATCCTATTGTATGATGTTATGTATGATATTAAGTATGATATTATGTATGACTTAATATTGTGATTGATAAAGTTGTTTTATTATTATCTAAAATAATGGTAACATGAATATTCGGACATTATCATATAGTGCATGAAATGCATAGTATGTGATTTATGTGAAAAGTCACAGAAGATATAAATCACAGGTTCTTTGTAAACTCAGAATTTTAGATCGTACTCGGTGATGAAATTTGGCATTTCATCTACGAAGACTATAACATATCAACTAAGATAATTTGTCTTGATCATGGAAGTAGAGACTTCTAGTTGATGTGTTGATATGTTTTAAGAGTTAAGACATATTGAACTAGACCGCTGTGAAATTTATTGTTCTCCTAATGACTGTCAATTAAATAATAAATCTCACGACCTCTATTCACATGAACTCTTAATCCTGAGAGAATAATGGACATGATCATAAAGTGTAGGTTACTTTGATATATCAGGAGTGAGATCTAAAGTAACGGTTAAAACCTCAGTATGTTGGGCAGCCACATTTAGTATTGATGGAACATATATTTTCAAGATGGAATTCATAGTCTCTTAACAGAGATACAAAATATTCCCCTAAGATAAGTTTAATGGGTTTGTTATTCAGAATGTTAGGCCAACTACTTTAGTAAATAGTTACTAAAGTATATATTTATGAAATTGGATTTCATAAATATATGATGAATAACTTGAAGGATTAAACCGGGTACTCAAGGATTAAGATATAGTAATTTACAAAGTGGCAATCTACAATCATGACTTTGTATTACTGCGAATATTTTATGAAGGGGTTGCATGTA
This sequence comes from Notholithocarpus densiflorus, assembly GCA_030021035.2. Taxonomy (NCBI): domain Eukaryota; kingdom Viridiplantae; phylum Streptophyta; class Magnoliopsida; order Fagales; family Fagaceae; genus Notholithocarpus; species Notholithocarpus densiflorus. The sequence goes on along the minus strand of JARYZH020000025.1, from coordinate 4,304,306 downwards.
CAATAAAGTCTTGGGATATAATTTATTAATAAGGCCTAAAGTGCAATTATATTTATATAGTGGTATTAAATATAATTAATGGTAACATTGGACTTGTCAAGAGTTGACAGAAAAAGCCCAAGGCCCATTGGAGCTAGAGTTTTATTTGTTCCCTTTTGGTCCCACTCCAAGCCACACACTAAAGCCCAATTGGAAAGGCCCAAAAGGCTAGCCCAATTAGATAATCAGTTATGTGGAGAGAAACATACAAAATTTTTGTATGAACATGAAATGGTATGTGTGTGAGGGTTGGACACTCTTTCATTCTCTCTAGAATATACACATATAACTGATTGAGAGACCACACTTCTTGGGCATCAAGTGGAATTGGAGTGAAGATTAAAAGTGTTCCCAAGTGCTTCTAATCTTTGTTTTTGAATTTCACCGCATCATGGTACACTCTCTTGTTCTTATATTCTGAAACTTATATAGCACATGTTATCAATTGCGAATGAAGTAAATCTATTAATTTTTACGCTGCGTACATCCATATTTCCATTATATCAAAAGAAAAATTCAATTAAATTGAGGAAGATGAGGAAAAGAAAAAAGTAAGACACATTTCATAAAAAAAACAAGTGTGTTCAGTCAAGAAAAATGAAAGTGCATTAGAAAGGATAAGAGGGCATCAAGGAGGAATGCAAATTCATCCAGGAAAGATGGAAGTTTGTCAAATTAAAAAAAAAATGCAGTTGAGTGATAGCCAATAAAATTAATAATAAAAAAAAAAGAAAGAGCTCGCTAGGCTGAAAACCCGAAAGGGCGGTCTAAGCAAGAATTAGAGCAAAAAAAAAAAAAAGGCCTGCTAGGCTGAAAACTCGAATGGGTGGTCTAGGAAAAAATTAAGGCAAAAACAAAAAATTTCAAAAACAATACAAAAAAAAATCAAAAAATTCTTTCAAAAATAGAAATGAGAGTGAGTGATCTGACCACAAGATAGGATGCTAAGAAGACCAAAAAGATGAGGTTGTCAATCTATAAAGATCAAGACCAAATGAAAGGAATCAATGAAGACTGATGAAAAGATGATGAACATGACAAGGATTTTAACACAAGAGTCAATGATAGAAGATGTGGAAAACTCTTCCAATGCTTGAATTTAAAGTATTGCTTCTCCAAAAAAAAAAAAAAAAAAAGTATTGCATACCTAGGGAAACATCATAAGGGTTTTTGAGCCTTTTATATCCTTCTTTTCAATAACCTAAACCCAGCCTACATTACAACCTTTGAATAAAGCCCTCCTTGAAGTCCTGCTAATTGAAAGCACACCTTTAGCTCTGATAATATTTTCTCTTGGATTAAGAAGGAAAATTGCTCAAGATTATCGAAGCCCCACTGGCTGATATCTTTAAAAGACAAATTTCACAAATTCTCAAGTGACCAAAATTTTTTCTAAGCCCTAAACACTCACTTTGTTTGCTCCCAACTGAAAATAACTCTCAAGAGAACAAATTTCCAAATTCTCAAAAATTTTCAAATCTTCAAACTTAGGATTTTTCCCTTTCTTGCTTACTCCCAATATGTGTGATCCCCAAGCCTTTCATTTCTTTGACTGTCTTTGAAGACTTAATCTAAAAAAAATTTCAGAATGAAAAAGCAAATTTGATTACATGTTTTTAATGATTTCAAATCTTTCCAGCCAATGAGATTGAGTTAACAATTGAACATTATGATTGGTCAAAGAGGTTGTTCAAAGGATCACCTTTTGTTCATTTGAGAAAGATAAAATTTCAAAAAATCTCATTCTAATTAAATTGCTTTCTTTTAAAAAAGAAAAAGAAAAAGAAACTTATTTCAAAAAAAAAAAAGGATTTTTCAAAAAAATTTCTTTCGAACTACGTCTGGACCTGATCCTCTATGAAAGAGGTATGTAGGCATCCTTTTCAAAGGCCTGGTCACAATCACTCAAAAAACATGTTTTTCAAAGGCTCATAATCAAAACATTTTTTTTGTGAGAATTTAGGCTAGGAGCATCTGTTTTGCATTAAGCGTATCATCAATTTTCTATGCAAGCATGTCTAAACTAGGGGCATTTTTATAATAACTGAGTACTAACAAGTTCATGAGAAGAATATTTTGCAGGGGGTGGACATGGATCTTTCATCTACTCAACAATCACCATCAATCTTCAAATTAAAGGTGCCAATCGACACTCCTACAGAGCCCATTGGCCCATCATCCCAGCAATCCTTGTCTTGCCCAGTTTTGTGATTTTGATCTTGTTTTACTCAAAATTTTCTTTATTGAGGTCCCTACACAATAAGATTTTTCAAAATTCACATTGATTTCTGAACTAGGGGCATTCGGCCATACCTCATCCATTTAAAAAAAAAATCATCATCTTTTCCTCAAATATCAAGGTTTTCAAAAAGTCATGCATCAATCTGCAAACTAGGGGCATTCGGCCATGCCTCATTCATTTTCAAAAAAAAAAGGGGGGACCACCATCATCATCTTTTCGTAAAAAAACAAAGATTTCAAGATTTCAAAAAAATCATGCATTCATTTCTAAACTAAAGGCATTCGGCTCCACCTCATCTAAGTAAGTGCAGATTCTAGTAGAGTTAATCAAGATAAGTTTAAGTTAGCATTACAAGACATCATCAGGTGAATTCTAAACTTGTCTTAATCAAAGTCTACATGATCCAAGGGGAAAAGAGCTAAATATGGAAATTAATACAAGAGTGTCTAAGGAACACTCCCTCTTCTTTTGCAGGAAAATAAAAATACAAGTCATACATCATTAGGACTCTAAGTCCGCCTGCATGAGGATCTCCTTGATCCACCTTTAAAGGAGCCACCTTCAATATTTCCTTCTTGACTTGAGAAAAAGCGGGGATTGTATTGATGATTTTCAAGTTCGAGGCTTCTGATCCTTTCCTCTAAAGTCCTTCTGGTAGCATCAGCAGTTTCCATTCTATGTGCCTGAAAAGTCAATAGAATCAAGTGTTAATTCCACCATCAAGCATGAAATGCTCAGAAAGAAACATGGCATACCCAGTTCGCATCATTGAGCACATATTGGGAGGATTGAGTGCGAGCCAATGATTGCAAGCCTCCAATCATCTGCATGCTTTCTTCCACAAGATCCACATCAACCTAAAGCATAACTCTACCAAGTTAGAAGCCATTCAAGAACACACCAGATCGGGCCAAGGAACATTTGGCACATGCTCTAGCCTAGTAAAAGGTATGGAGCTATACGTTCCATCAGGATTCATCACATCATACTACCATGCCAGAAAATTAGGATAAGTCTCTATGAAAGAACTAGAAGAACCACCAGCATGGTGAGGTGAGGGAATCTCTTCCTCTTCCTCTTCCTCTCCTTCAGAAGATGGAGGCTAAAAATCCAACATGCAAATATTGTTACCAAGCAGAAATATGGAAAAGAAATTTGCAGAACAAAAGTTTAAAGGGAAGAGAAATACCATTCTACCAACTAAGCAACCTTGCAGACGATCCCAGACGAATTCAACATAATTTCCTTCTACTCCTACAACAACATCGCCATCACTGGCCCAAGTAATCTCTTCATCAGCCAGGAAGTCAGCCAACCGAACAGTGAGACAAGGAGGAGTTAGAATTGTGGTAGGAGGATAGACATGTTTAACTTGGGGCAACACCCGATCACTAAGATACTAGTAATTTCCATGCCCACATTCAAACAATACTTAGCGGCCATTCAGTTCTAGAGCCCGCTCACACTCAGCATACCCCTCATATCCAACCCAAGGATTTAAGTTCATCTGAAAAATCACTAAAAGGAACTCAGAAAGAGAAGAATCATAACCAAGTGCCAAAAATTTTAAAAGAGAGGGAAGAAGGAATTCACATCATCAATGGTCAGATTGTCAATCACCAAGTGCCAAATCTCCAAAGAACGCCTGGAGAGTATAGAAAAACGATATTTGGGCAACCAACGGAGAAATCTAGGAAAAATATCAGTAGCCTCCTCCCGAATTTCAGGATTAACCCCAAAATACTCATACATCCAAACCTGAAAAATTCACAACATCATTACCACATAGCCAAAATAATTTTCCACAACCTACACATAGCCAAATAAATACCAAATTGTTGGGGTTTATGCCCTAAAATCCAATTTATTGGTATGTCATAAATAATTAAATTGTTTAATTATGTGAGACTATCTATAAATGAACTAATGGGACATTATCTTAGTCCATGAGATGCATAGTATGTGATTTATGTGAAAAGTCACAGAAGATATAAATCACAAGTTCTTTGCAAACTCAGAATTTTAGTTCGTAGTCGGTGATATGTTTCATCTGCGAAGACTATAACATATCAACTACGATGATTTCTCTTGATCATGGAAGTGGAGACTTCTAGTTGGTATGTTGATATGTTTTAAGAGTTAAGACATATTGAACTGAACCGCTGTGAGATTTATTATTCTCCTAACGACTGTTAAATGAATAATAAATTTCACGACTTCTATTTACATCAACTCTAAATCCTAAGAGAATAATGGACTTGATCATGAGGTGTAGGTTGCTTTGATATATCAGGAGTGAGATCTATAAGTTACGGTCAAAATCTCAGTATGTTGGGTAGCCGCATTTAGTGTTGATGGAACATATATTCTCAAGATGGAATTCATAATCTCTTAACGGAGACATAAAATATTTCCTTGAGATAAGTTTAATGGGTTTGGTTATTCAAGAGAGTTAGGCCCAACCACTTTAGTAAGGAGTTACTAAAGTATATATTTATGAAATTGGATTTCATAAATATATGATGAATAACGTAAAGGATTAAACCGGGTACTCAAGGATTAAGATGTAGTAATCTTCAAAGTGGTAGTTTACATTCATGACTTTGTATTACTATGAATATTTTAATGAAGGGGTTGCATGTATAATAAAGTCTTGGGATATAATTTATTAATAAGGCCTAGAGTGCAATTATATTCATATAGTGGTATTGAATATAATTAATAGTAACTTTGGACTTGTCAAGAGTTGACAAAAGAGCCCAAGGCCCACTGGAGCTAGAGTCTTATTTGTTCCCTTTTGGTCCCACTCCAAGCCACATACTAGAGCCCAATTGGAATGGCCCAAAAGGCTAGCCCAATTAGATAATCAATTGTATATAAGGAGAGAAACATACAAAATTTCATTAGAGAGCTTTTCATAAGGTTAAGATGAAGGTTTTCATAAGACTTTTATAGTGGTTTTCATAAAGATCACATAAGGAATGAAATGGTTTGTATGTGAGTGTTGGACACTCTTCTATTCTCTCCTTGGAAACTGATTAAGAGACCACACATCTTGGGCATCAAGTGGAATTCGAGTGAAGATTAATAGTCTTCCCAAGAACTTCTGATCTTCGGTTTTGAATTTCACTGCACCAAGGTACGCTTTCTTGTTCTCTAATTCTGAAACTTACATAGTACATGTTATCAATTGCAAATGAAGTAGATCCGTTAATTTTTCCACTGCGTATGTTTTGTATGCGATACAAACATGCAATTTTTCCAACACAAACCTCACCTGCCATACAAATGGAGCACCACCCAAGCTTGAAAAACTCCGTTTAGAGAGTTGGATCATGAAATGCATCAGAGTAGCATAGGCCATGCCGCCCCAGTCATAGGTCCAGAGATGTTCAATTTTTCTTAAGCTCCTAAATCCAGACATAGGAAAGTCCCAATAAAAAGAAGCATGAACATGCGGGCACCCTTTGCCACAGTCTCACATTGGGGAATATTCTCACATAGCCAAGACAAAGGAATATTGTTACTCTTCATTCTAGAAGGCACTACACCTAGAAGTTTTTTGAGCTCAGCTGAAGTAAGGGAATCATGGACAAGAATTCTGTTACCACCTAACTTCAGACCGGTGATAACAGAGAAGTCATAAGGTGTCAACATTACCTCCCCAATTCCTGGAAAATGGAAGGTACAGGTAATGTCCCAGAAACGCTCTGCCAAAGCAAGGAGTAACTAAAGATCTTTGTACTCGCGTGTCTCGTGATTTAACAAAGCTTCAAAGAAAGTATCAAAGCCTGCTTCATTTATGATGTTTTTTGATGCTAGGAGACAAGGATGCCCATGCACTTTTCAACATTTGGAGACTACCTCGACTCTTGAGACTCTACAACATAAAAGTTTATCTTATTAATTCCCATGACCGAAATCACATGTCCAAAAAATTTCCCATGACCAAAATCATATGTCCAAAAAATTTCTCATGACCAAAATCACGTGTCCAAAAAATTCCCATAACCAAAACCACATGATCAAACATTTCCCATGACAAAAAATTTTCCATAACCAAAACCCACATGTCCAAAAATTCCCATGAACCTAAAAAAGTCAATATCCCACAACAAAAAATTAATGCCCCACCACCACAAAATCAAACCAATGCCCCACCAAAATTTTACCACAACCTAAATTTTTCACATGTCCATACCTAACTACCAAATTCTTCTATAGCCATGCAAAAAAAAAAAAATCCTACATGTCCAAAATAGCCATACAAAAATTCCCTCAAGTTCATGCCCATGCACAAATAAATTCTCATATAGCCAAAATCATAACAACAAAATTTTCCATGAACTAAACATCACATACCCAACAAAATTTTTCCACAATTCAAAACTTCATACCCACAAATATTTGCCCATACCCACAAATATATCCATACACATACCCACAAAAATTTTGCCATGTCCACAAAACGAAGTTTACATATACCAATCAACTTTTCCACATATATCATAAAAATATTCACATAAGCTTAACACAAATTTTTCACAATGCCAATACTCCCAAAATCCAAACCAAAATTCACCCAACAACATCACAATTTACCTACATTATCAAAATTCCAAAAGCCACCAACATTGTCCAAATTGCACCATAAAAAAAAAAACACACTTCAAGAATGCTCCAAAGCCAACATTTCCAAACATGATCAATCACACAATACCCCAAAATTTCAAAAATGACAATATCTCACCATGAAAATTTCAATAAAACATGCAACAACATTTTTCCAAGCAAAAAAGAAAAACTCACCTTAATGTCTACATGACAATATGGAGCATGGGTCCTAGGGTCTTGAAGAAGGCCATCATCATCATGCCACTCAAATGATGGATCATATTTCTTACCATGAGAAGCTAGAAAAGAAGATCCCTTGGAGGAAGAAGCCATTTTAATGCAAAGAAAATGGGTTTTAGAAAATGGGTTTCACCAAAAAATGGGTGTGAGATGAAAATGCTCAAAACATGAAGATCTAAAGAAATATTTATAGAGATGGATGAGGGCGAGTTGAGAAGCTTAGAAAAGTGTTTTTTGTGAGAAGAAATGGTGAGATGAAGAAGAAAAATCAAGGGGAAGAAGAAGGTGAATAGTGTTAATGGATGAAGAGAAGTTGATGGAAGATGAAGCTAAAAAGCAAAAAGAGAAAAACAATGAAGTGGGGGACCAAAATTTCGGCCCCCACACTTAAAACTCAACAAAAGCTAAGTCAACTTAGTCAAACTAAGTTGACTCAGTCAACCCTAAAAAAGAAAAAAAAATTCAAAAATTTCAAGTATCTTGTAAAATCCAAATTTTCAATTTAAAATTTTCATTCCTAAGTTTTCAATTTCACATTCTCAATGCCCAAATTTTAAACTCAAATCATAAGTTTTCAAAAATTCGAGTCTCAAATTTCATGATCAAAATTTCAAGGCTCTAAGTTTCAAAATTTCAGATTTTAAGTTCCAGATTTCAAGTAAAAATTTCTAAGTTCCAAAGTCTTAGAATTTGAAATAAAAATTTCAAAATTTCCAAAGTATCAAAAATCAAATGTTTCTCAAAAGAAAAATCTTTTGTCAATCTAACTTTTCTTGATAAAGTTCAAAATCAAGAGTAAGCAAATGAAAATTACACATCTCAGAAATGGTAGGACCATGAAGCAACTATCAGTTAAAGTCTAACTCTAAATTTTCACTTTTTGCAGAAAGCAAATCCAGATCGAAGTAGAGGAGATCCTTTGGATCATCATTCCAAAGCCAGATCGAGGTAGAGGAGATCCCTTTGATCATTATTCCAAAGCCAGATCGAGGTAGAGGAGATCCCTTTGATCATCATTTCAGTTCCAGATTATCAAAGCTTTTCCGTTTCTGATGTTGGACGATTTTTCAGGTATGAAGAATTCTAATCTGATCTTTTTCAAGTTTCAATTTTATTTGATTGATATGGGTTAAAATTTAGATTGAAACTAGTTTAAATGGAATAGAGCCTCAAAGTTATGTTTTAATTATATGTCTTCAATTAGGTTTTCTATCGATTTAGGGATTTCAAATTGTACAGGTTTTGTAAGAAAATATTGTAAATATCGATGGATTTCATAGTGGAGATAGTATCGATTTAATAGTTTTTTTTTTTTTTTTTTTTTTGTGTGTTTTTGAAAGACCTAAGAGTCGGCCTGATGATTAATTTATTTTGGCTGAAAAATTAATTCAGTGATATGTATGGGCTGTGTGTTACAGATAGTTATGGGGTTTTATAATAATTTTAGGCAAGGTTGATTTGTTACCTCTTGATTTCATTTTTTTCCTATTATGAATGTGTTGTGTAGAAAGAATTGGAGAGAGAGATCTACGGGAGGCCCTTCACTATTGTCCGGTCCCCTTTGATATTGATGAAGAGATTGCTGCATTAATTGCTGATCTGACATAACTGGATGAAACATGGAGCCGAATGTTTTGTCTATGAGATTGTTCTGGTATTGGACAGATTCTTTTTCTTCTCTTTTATACTCTTCCATAGATTGTTTGTTCTTCTCTTTTCTGTTTTATTTATTTATTTATTTGAATCATTGATGCAACTAAATGACCAATCTTTGGAACTTTGGCATATTTCTCAAGGAGTCAATAGTTTATAGTTAGCATGTCTATTTGCTGGGCTTGGTTCCTGCGGTTGTTGGGGGTTTTTTTAGTTTTGCGTTGCTGCTGGGGTTTGTTTCAATTTCGGGTTGCTGGAGTTTTTAATATCGTTCTTTATCTGAATTTGTTTTAATTTAGGCTTATTTTTGGATTTATCAAAAATTTAGGCTTATGTTTGGGCATGTGATTTTTTGAAAGAAAAATTCATTTTGTTAACAGAGAATGTTCATAATATATGATTGTTTAAGGTCCTCAGATATTGTTAAGAACTATTTTTTTCTTTTTTGTTTCTCTGTTGATATGACTTTTGATTTTAGTTCTAATATCACATTAGCTACTGAGCATGTGAATCTCTTTCCAACTACTAAAGTTTAGAATGACCTGTTTTCGATGTTGTCTTCCAGATCTTGCACATTTGTTTGCTGCCTCCTAAAGATTGCAATCTTTGTAGTTCTGTACCTCTATAATCATAATGCACCTGAGCATGTGAATCAGTTTCTGACTATTAAAGATTGCAAAGCCAGTAATTCTTTTCTCTGAGAAACTGAACATTTTGGTACTACACACAGACAGACATACATTGATCCATGTCTAGGTTTAGAAATATATATTATGTTACTTTCTTTTTGCGTGCTTGGAGTTGCAAAGGATGTAGGAGTTAATTCTCTCGCTGTTGTTTTTGTGAGTAGGTATTAACTTGATTTAGGTGGTCATTTACTGCACTATTATTGATCTTCGTTATTCTGTTTTTTACAAATTATTTTAATTAAAAAAAAAACTAAAAAAATACTTATTTTGCAGGTTCTACTTTCATTTTTGGATAAAGAGCTGCATACTTAACTGCATCGACTCAAGGTTTGTTAACAATTTCTGTAAAAAAAATTTTAAAAAAGTTCATGTTGCATAAAGTTATATATAAATAGTCAATATAAAACCATTAATCAGATCATTTACTGCTTTGCTACTAATACACGTATTGCACTATTTGTCTACTGTTGATAGTTTTGTTTATGGAATCTATATTTGTTCATTATTCTGTTTACTTGCTAAATAAAAGAAAAAAGAGAAACAAAAAAAAAATGACTCTTTTGTTTTTAGACTATTTTCATTTTAAATTTTTTAAAAAAGTATATATAACTCAGCTAAGTTGTTATACAAAATAAAAGAAATATTTCTTTTAAACGGTTGGAACATATTGTTTATTGCGATTGTTATACTCATTATAATTGTTTTTAGTTGTTTTTCCAATAATTCATTGTGAGAAGATAAAATATTTCTTTTAAATGGTTGGAAGGTAAAATATGGAAGGTAAAATATTTGTTTTCATCATACAACCTGCCCTTGAATATTTTGTATCTATAAAAATTCTTCTCTTGGCTTCAACTCAAACTTTTCTCATAAACAATACTACTTTTGTTAGTGGGAAAGAAAGGAAAAACAGCTACCGTACATCATCTGTAAAGGAAAAACCAAACAGCTCGGCAACCCAATCTGTTCTGTGTTAATCAGCACCTTTAAGATAATATACCCGACTGTTTTGTTCTTATTACAGAATCTGAATCTAAATTCCCAAATTTTTGAATGTTTACATAAATGTATGATCTTTTTCACTCATTTTTATTGTGTCCATGCTTTAAGTTAAAAGATATTGCATTAAACGACGTCGTTGGGTTATTTTGGAATTTTAAAAGGTGTAGGAGTGGTGGAGAAAGTAGAGGTAGAGGTGGAGATAAAGGAATATAAGTATGAGGAATTAGTTAAAGCCCTTGAAAACTTTGAAAACAGGTATTATATCTTTCTATTCTTTTTGTTTGTTTATCTAATTCTTTGATTGGATTGAAAGGAATTAGGTTCCCATAGGTGTATAAAATTTGTTAACCCTGACAAACTTTAGTAGTTTTGGAAATCCTTAAAAAATTTTGGCAGTTATAAATAAACATTTAAGTTCTTTCTCAATCTAACATTTTAATCTATTTAGATTTTTATCATTTTGGGTGTGTTATTGATGGTTGATAGTTTTGCAAGGTAGGAAGCTTATGGGGGGGGGGGGGGGGGCCTTTAGTTATAGAGCAGAGAGAAGAATGAAGCAATCCAAGAGAGACTCTTTCTAATACAGTGTAGAGTCAACAACAATATGCTTGCACCTGTTTTCTCATATTTAATATGATAACTTAAACAAGTTTTATGAAGAAGGTTATTTTTTTTGATAAATTATAGTTAGTGAAGCTGCCCCCAGCAATTTAATAAGATTTTGTTGTTGATTTACAAAACTCTTTGAATATTATGATCATTTGTTATTAGTGCATGTCATATATTTTACTTTTTGTTAGTGTTTCTTTTAAATGTGATATGTAATCTTTTGATTTGAAATTTTACCCCTTTTGTTGTGAAGGCAATAACCAGTGATAGAACATCATATTATTTTTCATCTACTCAAATTGTAAATCACAACAACAAAAAGTATGTAAGCTTCTGCCTAGAATGAACATTGTAAATTGTTTCAAATGGGCAATAATTTGCTTTATTGGTAGATTAAGAAATATATATATATACCTTGGTTGACCAACTCAAATCCTAATGAAATTTGTATATTCCTTTTTGTGTGAGTTATTCCTTGAAATCCAAAGCGAAAAGGTTCATTTAAGTTAACTAAATTTCTCTCAACCCGACTAAAAATGCATTTAATTTGATTAAAAAAAATATTTAGCATTTCTAAGAACTTTCCCGTGCGTCGCACGGATTAGCGACTAGTTATTATTATTATTATTATTATGCATAGTAAAAAGGAAATCTTAGAGGTGATGTAAATTGGAACTTTTAAAGGCAAAAAAATCAAATTGGTATTTTTGTAATTTAGTAAATATAGAAGGGTGTTTATATATCACACACCTTCTAAGAAGCTTCCTTTTTCACTTTTGCAAAAATCTACCCCTCCCCACGTGACTATCTTCTCCCACTATAACTCTTTTTTCATCTCTTTCTTCTTCTTCTCTCTCGTTTTTCTTTTCTTCACTGTCAAATCCTTTGTTTTCCTTCTCTTATGCTATGTTTGGAAGTTTTGAGAGAGAGGAGAGTAGAGGGGAGTAGAGGGAAGAAGAGTAGTGGAGATGAGAGTAGAGGGGAATGATTATCCTCCACCTTGTTTGGATGTTTTTAAAATTAAGTAAGGGGGAGGGGAATAATTAGTCTTTTCATTTGTAATTTTGTTACTATGGTAAGGGTAAATTTGATAATTCACTTGGTCAAACATTTTAATGCTCTACTCTCCCTCCAAATCTCTCCAATTTGGGGGAATTAAAAATGAGGGGTTGGAAGGAGTTCAAACCCCTCCAAACCCCTCTCCCTCATTCCTTAAAAAAAATCCAAACAAGGTAATTAAATTACTCTCCCTCCCTCTACTCTACTCCCCCTCCTTCCCTTAACATCCAAACATAGCATTATAGTTATAGTACTAGTCTTTTTTTTTTTCCTTTCTTAATTATCATCGTTCCCTTCTCTTCTTTGACATTCTCCATCAAATTTTTTTTTTTTTTGGTTCTCTCTCATAGTGCCCTCCGTAACTCTCTGTCATCCCTTTCATCTTCTCTTTATTTTTATTTTCTTTTGCCCACAATAAGATCCACTGCCTTTCTTCTCTTCTTCTTCTATCAAATGCTTTCAAAGTTGAAAAATGGGAAACGAATTTGGTGGAGTTGGGACCGAAAAGTTAAGAACATAAAACTTCAATTGAGAGAGAGATTTGAGGCTTGAGGTTGAGGGAGAAAAAATTAAGAAGATGAAAAAAGATGAAAAAAAGCGTACCTTAAAGCAACGATTGGGTTTTTTGGATCATTGGAGATAGAGACCAGAGTGGGAGAGAAGGAGGTTTCTTATGCTGGTTTTCAATTAGCATCGGGTTTTTGTTTTTTGTTTTGGAGGAAGGAGAAGGGGTCTGCGGGTTTGGCCGTGGGTCTTTGTTTTGGAAGAAGGAGAAGGGAAACAATGAAGGAAGGAGAAATGGTCTGCATTTTGTTTGTCAAATGTGGAGATCGGGGATTTGGGGAGCTGGCTTGGCCTTTGGCCATAGGTCTTTACTTTGGAGGAAGGAGAATGGGCCTGCGTTTATGTATCGGGTTTTACAAATATAAAATCAGATTTTGTGTTGGGTTTTAGAAATATAAAATTATAATTTTTTTTATTTAAATAATGTTGATGTGAAAAAATTTGGGAGCTTTAAAAAAAAAGGTAAAGCTAAGCAACGGTTAACAAAAAGTCAAAAGGTGTATATTGGCTGAAAAGGTGCCTATTAAATGAAAATATACCTATTAACCGAAAAGGTGCCTATTGAAAAATGAAAAGTCACAACTATTTGGTGTTTTTAAATGTATAGGTGACATTAATTTATGTAGTCATGTGGCGCAATGAGGAATGGTCAACAAAAAGTCAAACGTTTCGGCTATTAATTATTACTAGCAAAGCACCCGCGCGATGCACGGATAATGCTTTAAAATGTAATGTGAAAAGATTATATAGAATGTTCAAAATATGTTAAAATAATAACATAAAGTAATGTCACAATAACATAAACATGTTTTTTATTGAATTAAAATAATACAAAATTAAAGGGATAAAGAAAGTTTTAATTTATTTTATTTTAATTTCAAGAGGACAAAGAATTTGACTATAGCATAATAGTCATAGAAATTGGTTGAAATAACAAATTCATCATTGAAAAGCGAAAGTTTAAAATTGCACACACATGTACATTACATTTTTTCACTTTAAGTAAAGAGCCATTAAAGTATAAAAGAACAATGTAGGAATATTGTATTTTAAATAATGATAAAAGCATTTAATCCATTCCATATATTGACGTTTATTATGCAGTGTAATAAGTTATTTTGTTCGCTTAATCATAGTTTTTGTTTCTTTAATACATTAGAGTTAGCATAAGTTATTTATGATATCATATTAATGTTTAAGGCTTATGTAAATATTATATCATGTTTATGTTAGTATATTATTGTGGACACAAGGGTTTGGAGTTGCCACCTAGTTTTTGCAATGGTCTAGGAACCATATATATAGCATCCCTTTGAGGAATGACCTTTTTGATCTTATTACTAGAGTATGGGTTTGAAGTTTAGGTACGCTCTTGGGAAGGTGTTAGGCACCCAAGACTGCCCAACCCTAAGGTTGGCCTCCCATCATTGTGTCCTATGTCTTAACCCTATTAAAAACTATTTAAATACTTGCATTCTAAACTCACACACATACTAACATGCATCTAACAAACAACATGACATCTTTAACCCTAAACAAGCATACTTATCTATCCACAAAGCAAAAGAGAGTCAAACACACAAAAGAAACCCTAGAATACATCTAAATAAGGCAGCAACCCCAAACATGGTAGCAAGCATATCATCAAACAATACATATCAAAAGCAAAGCATTAACACATAAGAAACCCTAATCATACATCTAAGCATGCTTCATCGTATCAATCAAAATAAAACCAAAACACAAATGCATGGACATTTCTAATGTATGACTTACCCTTTACTTACCTTGCAGCAACACAACACCTATGGCATCAATGCATGGACATGTGAATGAATGGCATGGCATCAAAGCAAGGAAACAAAACAAACCCTAATCTAAACATGTGATAACAAACAAACATGTGAAAGAGGTAATTAGGAACCTATAGAGCCTAAAACATGTGAAAAATAGGCTAAACAGAACAAACATGTGAAGGCAAAAACAAAATAAACAAAAGTTTAGGGTTTCTAGGCAACGGCATCACGCACGCTAGACAGGCCTACGTGTGCATAATCAAGCCTGCGTGCGTAGGCAAGATTATGCGTACGTAAGTCCTTGCTCAGAAAACCTAAAAACGCAGAAAATAGAGCACAAGTAAGAAAAACCTAATTCTAACAACCTAGCATGCTCAGTACCTAGACAAAACTATATATTGATCTAGGCAAACATGCATAAACATAAACCAAACTAAAAACAAGATTAAAACAAGAAAAGAAAGACAAAAAATAAAAGAAAGCTAGAAAGAATACCTTAAAGCAAAAAGCTCCTAGGCTTGGTTTTTGACCATTCCCCTTAGTCAAATCTATTCACAAACCAATAAGAAAGTGATTAGCAATGTTAAACTAAAAGGATTGGGGTCAAAAAAGGTCCTAATCAAATTAAATTGACTTGAGGGTGTTTTGTGAAAAACTCCTTTTTGATTTACTATTTTCTAGTGAATCTTAGGTTTTTCCCGTGGGATTTCTGTATGTTTTGAAAATGTACCATGTAAGGCTTTTTTATAGTTGAGAAAATGGGGTTTGAAATGGCTCCTAGAAAATGTGGGATTCATTCCAAACCTCAGCCATTATTGCAGAAAACTTGTCTTTCTTATGCTTTTGAAACCTTAGCTGTGGACGCAAAAACGTGCCTACGTACGCATGCTTTGGCCCATGTACGTAGGTAGCGACCCACGTACACAGGCCGAGGGCCACTTTGGTTATTTTATTTCCAAAAATAAATTTTTGCTTATTTAAAAGGTTATATTTTTCATTTTAACACTCCTTAAGTCAATTTGATATCTGATTAGGCCCTAAACCGGCCTTGGGCCTTAGAGTTCGAGAATCATTGGGGAACGAGGGCCCGAGTCGTAAGGAGTACAAAATATGGTGTCTACAGATGCCCCTCTTTTGATTCGTGAGCTTCACTAATAGAATCAAAAGAATAAAAGACAAAACATTTTGTTTTGACGTACGGTTCGGGCTCAACCCACGCACACGACACACATCACGCATACATGGGGCGGGGTGCAACTCCGAAGAGCTGCGTGGGATTCGTATGTCCGAAGTCCCACATTTGTTGCTTGGGAAATGAGCAATGATAGGTTCACTATCTCAAAACCTTTTTTGCCACTTACAAGCAAATGGCGAGTGACTCACTATCCTAGAGTTACTTAAAAAGAAAAAAAAAAAAACAAACAAACAAGGGTGCTCTTATGAGCTAACCCAAAAAACAAAGGTGCTCTTACGAGCTAACCCAACAAACAACAAAAGGATATAGTTTCTGTGGTGTCTATCCGGGGCTCTTACCTCAAACTTCTCCTGATGACTTGTTCCTCTTATCTGATGGAAATATGCATGTATGTAGCGGAAAATTAACGGATATACTTCATTCGCAATTGATAACATGTACTATGTAAATTTCAGAATATATGAACAAGAGAGTGTACCGTAATGCGGTGAAATTTAAAACCAAAGATGAAGAGTACTTGTGAATACTTTTAATCTTCACTCCAATTCCACTTGAAGCCCAAGAAGTGTGGTCTCTCAATCAGTTATATGTATGTGTTCTAGAGAGAATGAAAAAGTGTTCAACACTCACATACATACTAATTCATGTTCATACCAAAATTTTGTATGTTTTTCTCCATATAACTGATTATCTAATTGGGCTAGCCTTTTGGGCCTTTCCAATTGGGCTTTAGTATGTGGTTTGGAGTGGGACCAAAAGGGAACAAATAAGACACTAGCTCCAATGGGAAGGGCTTTTCTGTCAACTTTTGACAAGTCCAAAGTTACCATTAATTATATTTAATACCACTATATAAATATAATTGCACTCTATGTCTTATTAATAAATTATATCCCAAGACTTTATTGTGCATGCAACCCTTTCATAAAATATTTGTAGTAACACAAAGTCATGAATGAAGACTGCCACTTTGTGAACTACTACATCTTAATCCTTGAGTACCCGGTTTAATCCTTTGAAGTTATTCACCATATACTTATGAAATCCAATTTCCATAAATATATACTTTAGTCTTACTAAAGTGGTTATGCCTAACTCTCTGAATAACAAACCCATTAAACTTATCTCAAGTGAATATTTTGTATCTCCGTTAAGAGACTATGAATTCCATCTTGAGAATATATGTTCCATCAACACTAAATGTGGCTACCCAACATACTGAGGTTTTGATTGTAACATTAGATCTTACTCCTGATATATCAAAGCAACCTACACTTTATGATCAGGTCTATTATTCTCTCAGGATTAAGAGTTCATGTAAATAGAAGTCGTGAGATTTATTATTCATTTGACAGTCGTTAGGAGAATAATAAATCTCATAGCAGTCCAGATCAACATGTTTTAACTCTTAAAATATATCAACACATCAACTAGAAGTCTCCACTTCCATGATCAAGACAAATCATCTTAGTTGATATGTTATAGTCTTCGCAGATGAAATGTCCAATTTCATCACCAACTACGAACTACAATTCTGAGTTTATAAAGAACTTGTGACTTATATCTTCTGTGACTAAATCACATACTATGCATCTCATGGACTATATGATAATGTCCGAATATTCATGTTACCATTATTTTAGATAATAATAAAACAACTTTATTAAACACAATATTAAGTCATACATCATTTCACAAATAATGTCATACATATTATCATACATGGCATCTTACAATAGGATTTAAGGGCACTAATCCTAACATTATCTTCTTCACTTCTTTCTCTACCTTTTTTGGTAAGGCTCTTGCCTCAGGTTGACCTTGGTCTCTTTCTCTATCACTATCTCTACCCTTTTCTACTGTGCCTGCATGTTCAACTCCCAGAGGATATGTGCACGAGTAGTCTTGATTGTTGGATCCATCGGAGATAGTGAAAACTCGCTGAAGAGTAGATGCGTATGGGAAGGAATCTTCTACCTCTTATGACTTGCTTGGGGATGGGAAACTAGTTGAGGAGTAGGACTCGCTAAAGAATAGTGTAGATGTGTGATCCACTAGGGAAGAATCTTCTACTTCTTTCATGGTTCGTTGAGGACTTTGAGGAAGAATCTTCTACTTCCTCGCTGGGGATTTTTTTTTTTTTTTGTATTGGACTCACTAGGGAAGAATCTTCTACTTCCTTACTAGGGATACTTTGGGTAAGAATCTTCTGCCTCCTCCATGGGCATGATGCTCGATATGCTTGAACTATTGAGGAAGAGTCTTCTGCTTCCTCTATAGGGATGATGGTTGATAGGTTTGATCCATTTGAGGAAGAATCTTCTGCTTCCTTACTGAGGATAGTGTTTTTTGAGATGCTTGAAATATTGAGGAAGAGTCTTCTGCTTCTTTACTAAGGGTAGTGTTTTTTATGTGCTTGATCCGCTGGGGAAGAGTCTTCTGCTTCCTTCATAGGGATGATGTTTTCGATGTGCTTGAATCACTGAGGATGGTTCTTAATGTATTTGATCCACTAGGGATGGTTTTTGATGTGCCTGATCGGGGGAAGAGTCTTCTACTTCCTTTACCGTTCACTGATGAGTCATTTGATAATTTTGTGCCTTAATTGGGGTAATCATAAGATGTCCCTCTTTTTTGAAAGATATATATATATATATATATTTTTTACTGTTCATGACTAAACTACACATAGTTTAATGGTGAGGCCTAAACTACACATAGTTTAGCCATCAGGTGTGTTCCTGCCTTTTCATTTTTCCCAATGGATACCAACCGTTTCTTCTTTTTTTTCTTCATTCTCTTCATCTTCCTCACCTCTTCATATTCTCCATAACTCTCTTTGTTTCTCTCTACAAAAACCTCCTTCTCCTCTTTCTTTCTCTCACTTTCTAACTCTTTCATTTTCTCAAGCCCTCTCACTTTCTCATTTTCTCTCATTCTCTCATCATCTTCTCCAATGGCACCCAAGGCCAAGAAGTCCTCCTACGTCCTATATTCTGATGCATTTCACCTTGCCCGGTGGAGTGGAGCAACAAGGTTGGTAGGGTCTCCACCATTGACATACCAACCAGAGAATCACATTCCCACGACCGAATCTGTAAGTTTTGAAATTTTTTCTCATTTTCAAGTTCCTCTCTGATCTTCTGTTTCAATGTGTTTTTGGCCATGTAGATGATTGAGTTTTGCTATAGGATGGGTTTAGATGAAAACTTGACACCTTAAGAGGGGTAGGAACATGTCTAGGATTGATTTTGGATTATGTATCTTTCAAAATGTCGAAGAACTGCTTCTTCTTGTGTTCTTGCATGCATGGGCTCGGGCCTACATACGTAGCTTTCATTCATGTGTACGCAGCTCTATTCTCGCATTCGCAAGTGTGTTCTTGAGGCTCTGCGTACATGGGAATGGCCCTGCGTATGCGGAGTCTTGTCTGCATATGTAGGCTTTGACCCGCGTACGTGAGACGTCTGGCAGAAGTTCTACTCGGCCCATTTTCACTTATTTTTCATTTGTTTCACCTCTATATGCACTCCTAACACACCTTTTTGTCATTTTTGTACCTAAATATCACTATATCTTTTTTTTTTCTTCGTTCTTGCATCAAAACATCATATTTCCCAAATTCTACTTGAATCAAGAATCTAATGTCATCTTATTTTTTGTTTGCAGTCATCATCCCCTTATGTTGGTAGGGGAAGCACTAATAAAGTGGTGGAGTGGTACAATCTTCTTATCCTCGAAACCAGGGGCTATATTTGGGAGGCGGGCTTTGAACCCATCATTAGACTTCTTTCGGAGAAGTCTGCGAGCACTACCTTGGTGCAATGCCTCATTGAGAAGTGGTGGGATACTACCCACACCTTTCATATTGCTGAGCAGGAGATGACGGTAACTCCATACAACTTTTAATGCATGACTGGCCTTAGCTACGAAGGTACTATCATTAGTTTAGACGATGCATCGGGCATCCATCTGGGTCTCGACATGTTGGGGAGGAAGTACTCCACTAAGACCATCCGCTACTTTGATTTGTTGTCGGATTACATGTTCCTCCCACATAGGACCAGGGAGGAGTGTGTCTGTATGGCTAGGGCTTTCCTTCTTCACTTGTTGAGGGCTTATCTCTTTGCCAATGGTGGGCAAACGGTGTCGTTGAGGTGGTTGACCCTCTTCCAGGACTTTGGAGAGGCACAAAGGGCCAACTGGCGGCAAGCATGTCTTGCCTATCTCTACTCCACTCTTGATACTCTCAGTCGGGGCACCTTGCAACAGCTTGTAGGGCCTTGGAAGCTCCTTGAGGTTAGTATCTTTCCATTCTTTGCATTTCTACTCTAGCTTGTAGTCTTGCAAACTATGTCATCTTGAAAAATGTCATCTTGCAAACTGCCATCTTGCATCTAACCTGTGGCTTGTGCTTCTTTTTGCAGCGGTGGGTTGTTAGGTATGGTCTCATAACTCCAAGCACCGACCTGGTTCTAAGGGAGTTTTCTCAAGTGAGGGCCTATCTTGCTAGGTTAACTTCGGATGAGGTAAGTTTAGGAGTTCTAGTTGTTCATGCCTTTTCATGCATTTCCTTTAGAATACTCTTCTTCTAACCTTGTGTCATTATAGGTTAACTGGACTCCATGGGCCGGCCAACCCCTTCCTGCTTCTCGAGACTTGGAGCTTGCCACTCTTATTGCTTTAGAGATCACTTGGCCCTTTGAAAAAGGGGGTTTGAGGGTGCTAAACTTGGTGGAGAGAGTGCAATGCCAGCTGGTGGGTAAAGATGAACCACAGATTCCGATGAACTCTCCTAAGTTCATTCTTGCCCCACACTCCATGACTGATGCTAAATATAACTCATGGGGGAGCGGCATTTCCTATGCCGAGCGGCTTCTTAAGGGGTTGAACTATGAGGAGTTCAACATTACTCGCCTCATGCTTTCCCTTATTATTCAGGTTCATGTTCAATCTCTTTTCTTCTCTTTTTTCTTTTTTGTTTGTCATGACTTTTAATGTGGGAAATTGTAACAGTAGGGACCTGTTGCTGGTGAGCCCATTGATCCTCTACATCTCCCTTGGACGGTCTATGCTTATGGCCCTGATGGCTTTACTCGGGAGCATGCCGTGCCCCGTAATCCTAATGTCATGGGCTATCCTTTCCCTCCCAACACTTGGGCGATGAGTTCTTTCTCCTTTTGTCCTTCTTTTTTTTTGCCAAATTTCTCTATTTGTTTTAGTCACTAACCCTTCCTTTTTTGAACTGCAACTCACTATCCAAGAGCATGAGAAGTTGGTGTGGCTAGCTGGGAATCTCAAATTAGAGGAGACCAACTACTCAAGGGAGCTATATGGTCCTAGAGAAGTGGCCCATCCAGGTGGTGGTGATGATGATGATGATGATGATGGTGAGGAGGAGGACTCGGAGGCAACTCCTAGCTATCGATCAAGGAAGAGGCGGCACCATTGATTACCTGCAGTTCAAGACACATATAGGCATATAACACACATCTTTTTTCTTTCTTTCTTTTTTATGGATTTTTATTCCCTTTAGCAGAGATTTTGGATTAAGATTTAGACGAAAGATTGTATTTAAGAACATTTTTTTTTACATTTATGCCTTTGATTGGGAACTTAGCACTTAATCATAAATTGTATATTTCTATACAACTTTGCTTCTTTAATGCTTGCAATCTTGTGCTTGGAATGTGTTTTGGATGATCCTTTAGGCTATAGGAACCCTTAGGAATGGCTTGGAGTGAAAAAATCTGCTCAAAATAGGGGAACATGGGCTTCTGCCAAACGCCATGCATACGTGGGGATGGGCCTGCGTACGCAAATTTGACTTTGCGTACGCAGGGTTGACCTTGCGTACGTGGGCCGCGAATCAAAAAAACCTTAATTGGATTCCAAAACCCTCACCTACGTAGTCATTTGAGTCCAAAACCCTCACCTACGTATTTCCAACCTAGAGAACACTTTTTTGAGGTCTCCTAATAGTAGAAAACTTTCCTCTTGATGTCTCCACTTGGATTAGAAAGCTTGTTCCCGATTTCAAGGATTCCATTACTCCCTATGGTCTTTATTGCATCTTCCCCTATCATCAAATTAGAGTGGATGAACCTTTTTTTCGTGCTGCTGCCAACTATTAGGTTCCTTCTTGGCATGTATTCCGCTTCAATGGAATAGAACTATGCCCCACTATTGAGGAATTTGCTGCTATCATGGGTGAACCGAAAATTGATGACCGCATCTTCCCTACCATAGGTGGGGATCTTCCTTCCTTGTTGGGAGTCATGTTGGGCATCCCTTCCACCACATAAAATAGGTGGTGTGTCTTTGGGGAGCTCAACTTTAAGTTGGTTTTTGAGTATTTTTCTGGTTCAACCCTTCCCGAGGGTAAGAGGACACACTCGTACTTTCTTCATGCCTTTTGCTTGTGTGCTCTTGGAAGGTATTTCTTGGTTCAAAACTCGTATTGTGTGGACTTTTGGATGTGCATAATAGCTTATGAGCTAAAGAGAGGTAATCCGGTGGGCTTGATCTTGGTGGAGACCCTCAATAGCTTGGATGCCTTTCATAGGAAGGAAGTAAACTTCTTGGCGGAAAGTCCTCTTCTTCTTCAGGTATAATCCCTAATTTTTTCCTAGGTTCTCAACCTAGCGGGATCCCTCTAATTTGCATGGATTGCCTCTCGGTTTTCAACCCATCAAGGCACCTTATATCGTCTTTCATCATTATTTTATTTTTTTCTCATGCTCTCTCCCTCTTTTTGCTTTTTTTTTTCTTTTCTTTTTATTCCCTCCCCTCTATCCTTCTCCTTCTTTGGTTGCTTCAACCTCCCACTGTTCCTCTCATCACCTACCTCCCTAGGCACCTTAGGGACTGCCGACTTCATCAGAATGACACGGGCTTTGAGGATGGAGCTTACGGGTCACCTCAATGAGACCGACATTCAATAGGTCGTAGAATGGTGGCATATCTCAAGCATGGTCCATAGTTGTTGCAAGGACCACTGTGTGACTTTAGTTAGGCTTCGATGCTACTCTTACTACTCCACTTGTCGTATCTCAAGGCAATTTGGAGAGCGTCAAGGAGCTCCTGATGATGAGAGGGCCTACCACACTGCAGTGTTCACCAATAGGATCTTAGGCAGGATCAGTGAGGCTTAGCCATGTCATAGGGTGACGATAGACATCGTTCCTCCCAAATACATCTACCCCACTACAAGGTACAAGCAATGGTTGGAGGATGACATGAAGTGGATTCTGAAGGATGAGAAGGCTTACATAAAGACTAGCAAGAAAATAAGGAGGATTGAGTGACCACCTTGATATATCCCATGTTTTACTTTTCTGCACTTTTATGATTCTCATGTTTTGTTTTTGAATTTAATAAAGGATTGGAATGTTCCAAATCCCCAATGAAAACAATCTTATTATCCTTTAATTTGAGCAATGAGAGAATTTCCTTTTATTATCTTTGTTTATTGTCATCATTATTCTTTTTCTTTTTCTTTTCTTTTTCCTTTGCCATGTAATTTTTGCCCATGACATCCCTTTGGGAATTTTCACCATGCCCATGGATTTTTCCCCTAATTTTTTCCTAGACCGCCTTTATGGGTTTTCAATCTAACAAGGTTCTTTTGCCTAAATTTTTGCCTAGGCCGCCCTTTTAGGTTTTCAACCTAGCAGGTTTTTTCTTCTTTTTTCTTTTTAAATGTGGTATTTCCGAAGTCTATCATGTTAATTGGGCAAAACATCTCTTCTCCATCCAAATCTGTGGTTTTTGTAGCACCTCTAGACATGATTTTCTTAATGATAAAAGGCCCAGACCAACTTGGCTTCATCTTCCCTCTTAGATCAAAAGTCTCATCTCTAAGCACTTTTAGGACCAAGTCTCCTTCCTTAAGGTTTCTTGGTTTCACTTTCTTGTTAAATGCCCTAGCAATCCTTTTTTGGTACCCTTGTGCATGATATTATGCCCTAGCTTTCTTCTTATTTATCAAAGTCAATTGTTCATATCTCGCCTTAACCCAATCCTCTTCTAGGACCTTGGTTTCCACCAATACCCTTAAAGATTTTATCTCCACCTTAATAGGAAGCACCGCCTCACTACCATAAACCAAAGAGTAAGGTGTTGCCCTAGTCGACGCACAGATAGAAGTTTTATAACCCCATAAGGCAAATGGAAGTTTCTCCGCCCAATCTTTGTATGTCACTACCATCTTGGCTAGGATGTTCTTCACATTCTTATTGGTTGCTTCTACGGCCCCATTAGCTTGTGGTCTATATAGTGAAGACTTGTGATGCTCGATGTTGTATAATTCCATGACCCTTCAAACTTCTCCCTCAAAGTGGGAACCATTATCAGAAATGATCTTTTGGGGCACCTCAAACTGATATATGATGTTGTTTTCTAAGAACCGAGCCATATGCTTAGCCTTCAATACAGAGTAAGAGGCTGCTTCTACCTATTTGCTGAGATAGTCAATTGCTACCAAAATGTATTCATGCCCATTTGAAGCCTCAGGGGCTATCCTTCCAATCACGTCTATACCTTAATAGAGGAGATCCCTTTGATCATCATTTCAGTTCCAGATTATCAAAGTAAAGGAGATCCCTTTGATTGACATTCCATTCCATCATTCGAAATCGAAGTAGAGGAGATCCCTTTGATCAACATTTCCATTCCAGATCGAAGTAGAGGAGATCCATTTGATCATCATTCCAAAGCCAGATCGAAGTAGAGGAGATCCCTTTGATCATCATTTCAGTTCTAGATTATCAAAATAGAGGAGATCCCTTTGATCGACATTCCATTCCAAATCAAAGTAGAGGAGATCCCTTTGATTGACATTTCCATTCCAGATCGAAGTAGAGGAAATCCCTTTGATCATCATTCTAAAGCTAGATTGAAGTAGAGAAGATCCCTTTGATCATCATTTCAGTTCCAGATTATCAAAGTAGAAGAGATCCCTTTGAACATCATTCCATTCCAGATCGAAGTAGAGGAGATCCCTTTGATCGTCATTCCAGCAACTCAGGATCAAAGTAGAAGAAGACCTTTGATCGTCATCCCAGACAACTCCATTTTCAAGATCAGGATTGAAAAGTCCTTTGGTCACCCCAATTGCCAAGAATCATGTCCAAAGTCATCAACTTCCAGCTAAGTCCAGTATTTTCATTTTTTTTTTTTTTTTGTCAAAAGATAAGGCTAGTTCTATGTTCCAAGATTTTAGGTTCGAAGGCTAGGTAATCTTTGAAAATTCAACCTCAATTAAATCATGGTCGCTAAAATCAATGTCTTTGTTTTACATTGAGATTCACTTTTCAAGCTCTGTCAATGAGGGGCATTCTGTAGACACTCAATTTTGCACCTATGATTTAATCAAGGAGAATGACTTGAATGACCATCCATGTACCTCAAAAATCATGATTGCATAACATGCATCAATTGGTTCTTGCATTACATGCATCAACTTGTCTTTGCATTACATGCATTAATTCATTCGTTGCATATCATAAAAATGATCTTAAGATTCTAACAGTCGTAACGGTGTTTTCGGTTTTCAAATCGGACCATCAGATTGAAAGATATCGCATGATCAAGTTTGCACGGTCAACATGCATTGTGTCTAGGTAGAATCAACCACACATGATCAATTTAAATTAATTCTAATTAGTTAAATAGTTAAAATTAATTAGATAATTTTGTGATTTGTTGATAATTAGTGTTAAAATAGGATTGCATGCATAGGAATAAAAGGGATGATTGGATAACATTAAAATTGTGGATAATCTGAACTTTATCAAGATTTATTTTAAGGTATTTATCTACAAGATAATTATTCTTAAATAGCCTGAATTATCCAAAAAATAGATGAAAAATCATAGACGGAGGATGAAAACGCGTCTAGGTACAAGGACCGGCCAAAAAACCCTAGAAGAGGAGTCCAAACTCCGAACACAAAAGAACGTTCGGAGTCCAAAAGCCAATTTGGCACTCTAAAAGTGTCAAATTTTCATGATTTGGGTTTTGGCCCAACGGCCTTCGGGTGACGATAAGGCACACCCTTTTCGATATTTTCGCAAAAGGATGCGTCTGGATTCAAACCCTAATCATCCGTACCTATTTTTTAGAGTCTTTTGGCCTCTATAAATAGAGACTGAACCTCATAATTCAGCACATTTTTTCTATTCTCTGGGAGGCATACATTTTTGGTTCTTAAATTGCCCATATTTTCTAATCCCTTCTCTGGGTGTTGCTGCTTAAATTAAGGTTTTTAGGTTTCAAAGAGAATTGCATAAATTTTTTTGAACCCTAAAACATCATCTCAAGAATAAAGAGTTTTCATGCAAGAGGTTGTTTCTTAACCCTTTTTCTGATATGATGATGCATGTTATATCTTTTTCTTTTTCAAATGTCCATAACATGAATTGTTAATTATTGTTTTGTTTACAGTATGATTGTTTTTTTTATGTGATTGTTATAATCTCTTTCTTGAATGTCAATAATCTACATGTAAATGACTTTTTTTTTATTAAAATAAAACAGATCTACATCTATCTTAGATGTAGATCTGGACTTTTCTCAACATAAAAACAGATCTACATCTATCTTAGATGTAGATCTGGATTTTTCTCAACATAAAAACAGATCTGCATCTTTTCTAAATGTAGATCTGGATTTTTCTCAACATAAAAACAGATCTGCATCTTTTCTAGATGTAGATCTGAATTTTTCTCAATACAAAAACAGATCTGCATCTTTCTTAGATGTAGATCTAAATTTTTCTCAAGCAAAAAGATATCTGCATCTTTATGAGATGCAGATCTAAATTTTTCTCAAATCAAAACTGATTTGTATCTTTCTTAAAATACAAATCTGATTTTTTAATACATGCAAATTGTTGAAATAAAGGAGATCATGTACTACTATGTTTGTGTTTGTTTTAATTTATGATTGCATAAATTCATATTGTGAGTGAAACTCTCTTCTTAAAAAAACCTTTTCCATTCTTTTTTAACAATAAAAACAGATCTAATTTTTCTGTCTTTAAAAATCATTTTTTTTATCATCACAACACAAATCTGAATTTTTATCTCCAAAAATCACTGTTTTCTACATACTACAAAACAAATCTGGTATTTTGACAAATCAAAATCAATTTTTTTTACCAACCAAAATAGATCTGATTCTTTTCAAAAGAAGAGACTTCATTCATAAATAAATTTGTGTGATTTGATTTTTTATTCTCATGTTCAACATATTATTCATGACATGCATAAAAAGGTACATTGGTTACAAGAGTCTAGAAGACCAGACTCTGTCTAGGCGGAATGGGTGCCTAACACCTTCCCATTCAGTAATCTAGCCTCCGGATTTAGGTTTTTGGCTAAGTAGATCTAGCCTTGTCTTTATTTATTTTGGGTAGAATGTAACTAGGACAAAAGCCATGTAAATATTTGGTAGATTGTAACTAGGTCCCAAAGCTATGTAACTTTTCAATTTTCCAAATATGTAATATTTATTCAATCAATGAAGAGAACAATTCAGTCATGTATTTGTATATATTTAGTTTTTCTTATTTTTTGTATAAAAAAATAAGTGGCGACTCCATACCACATACCCAAAAAAAGAAGTACCCTAAAAGGTACCCAAATCTCTTTTTTGAGGGATGCTTTTGTTGAGGTCTCTCACAAAACCTTTGCAGCAAGCTACACTCACTTGCATCAGCTGTGACGGCTCATAAAATAATTCTTATATATGTTTAGGGTTGCGAGAAAAGAAAGCCTAAACATGTATACATGGATTGATGTGAAATCAGATCTAAAAAACTGATTTTTGTAAAACTCGATAGATAGGTTATCTATCAAGTAGCTGTCTAGCATCGGGCAAAAGTTGCCTTTTAAACCTCGATAGATGCGATCTGTTGAGCTAGCTGTCGAGCTTTAAAATCCAGCACTTCTTCACTTGTTTCTTGGACAGACTTGCATGGTTTTAAGACTTGGACTTGAACTCTTGTTCCTTAAAATATTAAACACATCCTAGATCTACCTAATTACAAGTAAAGTGCGTTTTGTCAAAGGATTAGCCAATTCTAGATGGCATATGTTCCTAACATGATTCATATATCTCCTAACTGATGGAAATATGGATGTACACAGCAGAAAAATTAACAGATCTACTTCATTCGCAATTGATAACATGTGCTATATAAGTTTCAGGATATAAGAATAAGAGAGTATACCTTGATGCGGTGAAATTCAAAAACAAAGATTAGAAACACCTGGGAACGCTTTTAATCTTCACTCCAATTCCACTTGATGCCCAAGAAGTGTGGTCTCTCAATTAGTTATATGTGTATGTTCTAGAGAGAATGAAAGAGTGTCCAACCGTCACACACATACCATTTCATGTTCATACAAAAATTATGTATGTTTCTCTCCACATAACTGATTATCTAATTGGGCTAGCCTTTTGGGCCTTTCCAATTGGGCTTTAGTGTGTGGCTTGGAGTGGGACCAAAAGGGAACAAATAAGACTCTAGCTCCAATGGGCCTTGGGCTTTTTCTGTCAACTCTTGACAAGTCCAAAGTTACCATTAATTATATTTAATACCACTATATAAATATAATTGCACTCTAGGCCTTATTAATAAATTATATCCCAAGACTTTATTGTACATGCAATCCCTTCATAAAATATTCGTAGTAATACAAAGTCATGAATGTAGATTACCACTTTGTAAATTACTACATCTTAATCCTTGAGTACCCGGTTTAATCCTTTAAGTTATTCATCACATATTTATGAAATCCAATTTTATAAATATATACTTTAGTAACTATTTACTAAAGTAGTTAGGCTTAACATTCTGAATAACAAACCCATTAAACTTATTTCAAGGGAATATTTTGTATCTCCGTTAAGAGACCATAAATTCCATCTTGAGAATATATGTTCCATTAACACTAAATGTGGCTGCCCAACATACTGAGGTTTTGACCGTTACTTTAGATCTCACTCCTGATATATCAAAGCAACCTACACATTATGATCAGGTCCATTATTCTCTCAAGATTAAGAGTTTATGTGAATAGAAGTCGTGAGATTTATTATTCAATTGACAGTCATTAGGAGAACAATAAATCTCACAGCAGTCTAGTTCAATATGTCTTAACTCTTAAAACATATCAACATATCAACTAGAAGTCTCCACTTCCATAATCAAGACAAATCATCTTAGTTGATATGTTATAGTCTTCACAGATGAAACGCCCAATTTCATAACCGACTACAAACTAAAATTCTGAGTTTACAAAGAACCTGTGATTTATATCTTCTATAACTTTTCACATAAATCACATACTATGCATCTCATGGACTATATGATAATGTCTGAATATTCATGTTACCATAATTTTAGATAATAATAAAACAACTTTATCAATCACAATATTAAGTCATACATAATGTCATACTTAATATCATACATAGCATCATACAATAGGATTTAAGGGCACTAATTCTAACAATCTCCCACTTGCCATTTGGAGTTTTGCATGCTAAACCGTTCTAGAACCTTATCTATATATCTAGCTTATGATAAGCCTAACATCTTATTCTTGCGATCTCGCCAAAGCTTGATCCCTAGAATAAAGTTAGCCTCACCCAAGTCCTTCAGATCAAATTGGCTTGACAACCAAACTTTTACCGATGACATTACCCCTACATCATTTCTAATGAGTAGAATATTATCAACATAAAGCACTAGGAACATTACTACTTTATCCCGATGTCTTTTGTACACACATAGTTCATCAAGATTTTTTTCAAAACCAAATGACTTGATTGCTTGATCAAATCTGATGTTCCATGACCTAGATGCTTGCTTAAGTCCATAAATGGACCTTTTCAACTTGCATACCATATGCTCTTGGTTCTTTGCTTATGAAATCTTCTGGTTGCATCATATAGATTTCTTCTTCAAGATTGCCATTTAGAAAAGCAGTCTTGACATCAATTTGTCAAATCTCATAATCATAATGAGCAGCAATGGATAAGAGAATTCTGATAGATTTAAGCATTGCTACTAGTGAAAAGTTTTCCTCATAATCAATACCTTCTTTTTTAGTATACCATTTTGCCACTAGCCTTGCTTTAAAGGTTTCAACATTTCCATCTATCCCTCTCTTCCTCTTGTAAACCCATTTGCAACCAACAGGTTTAATGCCGTTAGGCGCCTTTACAAGATCCCAAACTTGAATGGAATACATAGAATCTAATTTAAATTTCATAACTTTGACCCAATGATGTGCATCTATATCATTCATTGCCTCTTCATAAGTGTAGGGATCCGATTCAGCCTCTTCTGAGATAGCTTCATAAGTTTCTCCCAGACCTATAAATCTTTTAGGTGGCCTAACAATCCTCCCACTACGACGAGGCACCTGTGTACTAGACATCTCATGAGTAGTATCTTGTGGTGTATCTAATACATCCACATCATCCCTAATTTCATCCATTGGTTGTTCATTTACAGATTCATTCATTTCAGCCAACACAACTCTACTTCTAGGAGTGAAATTATTCATATAGTCATTTTCCAAAAATTTAGCATTTGTGCTAACAAAAACTTTGTTATCTTTACAACTATAGAACAAATAATCCCTAGTTTCTTTTAGATAACCCACAAGCAAACATACTTCTGATTTTGGTTCCAATTTATCAGACTTCCCTTTTAACACATGTGCTGGACATCCCCAAATGTGGAGGTATCTCATACTAGGCTTACGCCCACTCCACAACTCCATGGGTGTTTTGGGAACAGATTTTGATGAAACTAAATTCAAAAGATATATTGCTATATTTTAGGCATAGCCCCAAAAGGAAATCGGTAAAGTTGAGTAACTCAACATGGACCTAACCATTTCCAAAAGAGTCCTATTCCTTCTTTTTGCTACACCATTTTGTTAGGGAGTTCCAAGTGTAGTTAATTGGGATACAATCCCGTTTTGAATTAAGTAATCCTTGAAATCCCCAAGAAGGTATTCGCCGCCACGATCAAATCGAATGGCTTTTATGCGTTTACCCAATTGATTCTCAACTTTAGCCCTAAATTCTTTGAACTTCTCAAAGGCTTCGGACATTCGTTTCATTAGGTACACATAACCATATCTTGAGTAATCATCGGTAAAAGTGATGAAGTACTCATAACCTCCTTTTGCTAGGGTTGACATAGGACCACATATATCTGTATGAACTAATTCAAGCAACTCTTGGGCTCTTCTACTTTTTTCATTAAAAGGTCGTTTGGTCATTTTGCCCTCCAAACAAGATTCACAAACTGGAAATTCATCAAAGTCCAATGGCTCTAAGAGTCCATCTTTGATCAGTCTTTGAATTTTGTTTAGATTAATATGACCCAAACGCAAGTGCCAAAGATATGCATCATTAGTAGAAGGAAACTTTCTCTTTAATGATTTTACATGAGAGCTATTATCTAATTCAATATTATATAATTCATGCTTATCATGAGTTAAAATATAAAGACCATCCACAATATTGCCTGAACAGATAAACACTTTACCATTCTTTATTACAACATTGTCTTTAAGGATAACACAATATCTATGTTTACCTAAATAAGTTTCAGAAATTAAATTCCTACGAACATTAGGTACATATAGACAGTCTTCTAATATTAAAACCCTTGACTCAAAACATAAATTAAAAACACCAACAGCTACAACCGAAATCCCGATCCCATCAGCCAAAGTAAGAAACAATTCCCCTTCATTAAGCCTTCTGGTCTCTTGGAACCCCTGCAAAGAATTGCAGATATGATTAGTACAACCTGAATCCACACACCAAGAATCCGTGGGATTTTGCACTAAACATATTTCAAGGAGGAATGAACTATTCATACCCTTATTATTGGCAGCCTTGAATTTTGGACAATTTCTCTTTCAATGTCCTTTCTCACCACAATGAAAACATTTTCCTTTGAGCTTCTTTCCTTTGTCAGCAACCCCTAAGGCAATTTGTTTACCCTCTTACTTGGTGAAATCCTTCTTGTTCTTCTTTTTACCCTTGCCTTTCAGACAATGTATAAATCTTTTTGTTCATATTATAGTTAAGTTTGAATTCCTTGAATGATTCTGGTAGTGACTGGAGTATCATATCCACTTGGGATTTTCCATCAATATCGGCACCTAAAACTTCCAATGTATTCAGATTAGAGATCATTGTAAGACAATGCTCTCTCACTAAACTACCTTCAGCCATTTTGGTATTATAAATTTGCGTCATGGTTTCTTGCCTTGCAGAACGGCCTTGCTCACCAAACATCTCCTTCAAACTTAGCATAATGTCTGAAGCTAGTTCTACATTCTGCATTTGATGCTGTAGAACATTTGAGATAGATGCTAGGATGTAGCACTTGGCCATTTCATTAGATTTCTGCCAACGATCATATCATTGTTTTTCCTCAAGAGGAGCATCTAATGAAGGAAAGTTAGGACATGGTTTAGTAAGCACATATTTGTGCTCTTTAGCAGTGAGAACTATGTCCAAATTTCTTTTCCAGTCAACATAGTTGGATCCAGTCAGTTTGTTTTAATTAAGAATAGTAACAAGTGGGCTAAATGATGCCATGTTCAAATCTGAAAATAATAAACATGAATATAATAAGTAAACTAGACATTATCAATTTAGCATATAAACATATAGTATGGAACCTTAATAAAACTATAATATAATATATGCAACGACAACCTAATCCCGCAATTAATATTCCTCGGAAGCGAGGTCATACCAATCACTATGATCAAGCGAGAATTATTCTCATTATTAATGCTATCATGGTAACTCTTACCAAACAAAAATAATTTGCCGCTTTTCCTCCAGCCTCTAAGTAATAATGACATAGCTCCGAAGGGAGGTTAACATTATACTTAGTCTAGTGTACACCATTACCTAGAATCAATGTGAGTCACCAAGTAACTCCACGGAAGCGTGGTCGTTCTTAATGTAAAAACACATATCATCCATCATTAAGAAGTTTAATCTGTAGTTCCATGAATTAAACATCCTCCGAAGGGAGCAAGGCATATACGCCAAGGCGAGATGCTTAATCATACTACTA
This sequence comes from Notholithocarpus densiflorus, assembly GCA_030021035.2. Taxonomy (NCBI): domain Eukaryota; kingdom Viridiplantae; phylum Streptophyta; class Magnoliopsida; order Fagales; family Fagaceae; genus Notholithocarpus; species Notholithocarpus densiflorus. Next base: position 4,271,470 of record JARYZH020000025.1, on the reverse strand, counting down.
TAAACCGACAATGGAGGCCATGAGATCCAACCCTTGTATCTCTCTCCCATAAGATATTTTGAATTAAAGGTTTTTAAGTTATAAAACATGCATAATCTAATTACACATAGCCTTGCATCTTAAAACATTTGAAAACACATAGAAAAATTCAAAATTCCCTTCAGTGGCATTTTCGAAAGTATCTCGCGACTAAGCTCTTCCCGCGAAAATGAAATATTGAAAACACAAAATTAAAACAGAAACTCTCGCTACTGTCTCACGAGTATTTCGCTAGTAAAGCTTACCCGTGAAACAATTTTTGTGAATCAAAGGCATTTTTCGCTAGTAACTTCGCGGGAAGCTAACCTGCGAAAAACCTGTGTTTTCAGTTTTTGAAGGGAAACTCTGAACAGATTTTCAATGGTTTTCATGAATATATAAACATCATATGAACATGATAGTCAGAATTTGATATCAAAACGGAATTCCATTGATGCTATAGCCTTAAAGTTCAATTTAACATACTTAAATTCAAATTTAAACAACATCATAACATCAATATCAGTTTTTATCAAATCATAGTTTCATCAACCGTGTAGAAAATTAAATACCTATATAATCTTCTAACATCATGAAACTATTATCTCTAATTCCAAAACTCACAAAACATGTTATACAGATTAATGAAGACCGCTCTGATACCATTTGATGGAAATATGCATGTACGCAGGGGAAAATTAACGGATCTACTTCATTCGCAATAGATAACATGTGCTATGTAAGTTTTAGAATTTAAGAACAAGAGAGTGTACTTCAAAACCAAAGATGAAGAGTACTTGGGAATACTTTTAATCTTCACTCCAATTCCACTTGATGTCCAAGATGTGTGGTCTCTCAATCAATTATATGTGTATGTTCTAGAGAGAATGAAAGAATGTCTAACACTCACATACATACCATTTCATGTTCTTACAAATTCTGTATATTTCTCTCCATATAACTGATTATTTAATTAGGCTAGCCTTTTGGGCCTTTCCAATTGGGCTTTAATGTGTAGCTTGGAGTGGAACCAAAAGGGAACAAATAAGACTCTAACTCCAATGGGCCTTGGACTTTTCTGTCAACTCTTGACAAGTCCAAAGTTACCATTAATTATATTTAATACCACTATATAAATATGATGGAAATATGCATGTACGCAGCGGAAAATTAACGGATCTACTTCATTCGTAATTGACAACATGCACTATGTAAATTTCAGAATACAAGAACAAGATAGTGTACCTTGGTATGGTGAATTTCAAAACAAAAATTGTAAGAACTTGGGAATACTTTTAATCTTCACTCCAATTCCACTAACGCCCAAGATGTGTGGTCTCTCAATCAGTTATATGAAATGTTCAAGAGAGAATTCAAGAGTGTCCAACACTCACATACACCATTTCATGTAAATTGTTCTCTCTTTTAAAATTCTGTATGTTTCTCTCCTTATAACTGATTATCTAATTGGGCTAGCCTTTTGGGCCTTTCCAATTGGGCTCTAGTATGTGGCTTGGAATGGTACCAAAAGGGACCAATAAGACACTAGTTCCAATAGGCCTTGGGCTTTTCTATCAACTCTTGACAAGTCCAAAGTTACCATTAACTATATTTAATACCACTATATAAATATAGTTGCACTCTAGGCCTTATCTATAAATTTTATCCGAAAACTTTATTATACATACAACCCCTTCATAAAATATTTGTAGTAATACAAAGTCATAAATTTAGGCTGGCACTTTGTAGATTACTACATCTTAATCCTTGAGCACCTGGTTTAATAATTTTAAGTTATTAATCATTTTAAGTTATTCATCATATATTTATGAAATCCAATTTCACAAATATATACTTTAGTAATTTCTTACTAAAGTGATTAGGCCTAACTCTCTGAATAACAAACCCATTAAACTTATCTCAAGAGAATATTTTGTATCTCTGTCAAGAGACTATGAATTCCATTTTGAGAATATATGTTCCATCAACACTAAATGTGGCTGCCCAACATACTGAGGTTTTGACCGTTACTTTAGATCCCACTCCTGATATATCAAAGCAACCTACATCTCATGATCAAGTCCATTATTCTCTCAAGATTAAGAGTTCATGCAAATATAAGTCGTGAGATTTAGTATTCATTTAACAGTCGTTAGGAGAATAATAAATCTTACAGCGGTCCAGTTCAATATGTCTTAACTATTAAAACATATCAACATATCAACTAGAAGCCTACACTTCCATGATCAAGACAAATCATCGTAATTGATATGTTATAGTCTTCGCAGATGAAACGCCAAATTTCATCACCGACTACGAACTACAATTCTGAGTTTACAAAGAACTTGTGACTTATATCTTCTGTGACTAAATCACATAAATCACATACTATGCATCTCATGGACTATATGATAATGTCCGAATATTCATGTTACCATTATTTCAAATAATAATAAAACAATTTTATTAAACACAATATTAAGTCATACATAATGTCATACTTAATATCATACATAGCATCATACAATAGGATTTAAGGGCACTAATCCTAACAATCTCCCACTTGCCCTAAAGACTATTGTGCACTAATCTAACTCCCATTCCCTCCAAATGTGACTCGAAGGTCCTTTGAGGCAAGGATTTGGTAAATGGATCTACTAGATTATTTGCACTTTCAATCTTCACTACCACCACATCTCCACAAGCAACAATATCTCGAATGATATGGTACTTCCTCTCAATGTGATTGGAACTTGCTCCATTCTCATTACACCAAGGTCAGAAAGGAATTTCTTGAGCCATACAGCTTCCTTTGCTGCCTCACAAGCAGCAACAAGCTTCCTTTGCTTAATACTCCGCCAACTAATGGCTCCACCTCCCAAGGTGAAAACACATCCTGAAGTGGATTTTTTGAAATCTAGATCTGATTGAAAGTTTGAATCTGTATAGCCAACAGGTATTAAATCCTCACAACAGTAAACAAGCATATAATCTCTCGTTCTCTGTAGATACTTGAGAATATGCTTTACAGCTTGCCAATGTTTTGGTCTTGGATTTGATTGATATCGGCTGACCATGCCAACTGAATAACAAATACCTGGTCTAGTACAAAGCATGGCATACATGAGACTTCCTACTGTTGAAACATAAGAAACTTGTCTCATTATATCTACTTCCTCTTGAGTCTTAGGCCTTTGGTCATCAGACAGAGGAACTCCATGTCTGAAAGGAAGTAATCCTTTCTTGGAGTTTTGCATGCTAAACCGTTCTAGAACCTTATCTATATATCCAGCTTGTGATAAGCCTAACATCTTATTCTTGCGATCTCGCCAAAGCTTGATCCCTAGAATAAAGTTAGCCTCACCCAAGTCCTTCATATCAAATTGGCTTGACAACCAAAACTTTACTGATGAAATCATCCCTACATCATTTCCAATGAGTAGAATATCATCAACATAAAGCACTAGGAACATTACTGCTTTATCTTGATATCTTTTGTACACACATGGTTCATCAAGATTTTGTTCGAAACTAAATGACTTGATTGCTTGATCAAATCTGATGTTCCATGACCTAGATGCTTGTTTAAGTCCATAAATGGACCTTTTCAACTTGCATACCATATGCTCTTGGTTCTTTGCTATGAAACCTTCCGATTGCATCATATAGATTTCCTCTTCAAGATTGTCATTGAGAAAAGCAGTCTTGACATCCATTTGCCAAATGTCATAATCAAAATGAGCAGCAATGGATAAGAAAATTCTGATAGATTTAAGCATTGCTACTGGTGAAAAGGTTTCTTCATAATCAATACCTTCTTTTTGTGTATACCCTTTCGCCACTAGCCTTGCTTTAAAGGTTTCAACCTTTCCATCTATCCCTCTATTCCTCTTGTAAACCCATTTGCAACCAACAAGTTTAATGCCGTTAGGCGCCTCTATAAGATCCCAAACTTGATTGGAATACATGGAATCTAATTCAGATTTCATAGCTTGGACCCAATGATGTGCATCTATATCATTCAATGCTTCATCATAAGTGTAAGGATCCGATTCAGCCTCTTCTGAGATAGTTTCATAAGTTTCTCTCAAACCTATGAATCTTATAGGAGGCCGAACAATTCTCCCACTACAACGAGGCACCTGTGTACTAGACATCTCTTGAGTAATATCTGTGGTGTATCTAATACAGCCGCATCATCCCTATTTTCATTCATTGGTTGTTCATTTACAAGTTCATTCATTTCAGCCAAAACAACTTTACTTCTAGGATTAAAATTATTCACATAATCATCTTCCAAAAATTTGGCATGGGTGCTAACAAACACTTTGTTATCCTTATGATTATAGAATAAATAACTCTTTGTTTCCTTTGAATACCCTAAAAACATGCATACTTCTGTTTTAGCTTCCAACTTATCAAACTTCCCTTTCAACACATGTTCTGGACATTCCCAAATGTGGAGATATTTCATACTAGGCTTGTGCCCACTCCACAATTCCATGGGTATGTTAGGAACAGATTTTGATGGAACTAAATTTAAAATATGCATTGCAGTTTTTAGTGCATATCTCCAAAAGGAAACAGGCAAAGTTGAATAACTCATCATGGACCTAACCATCTCCAAAAGAGTCCTATTTCTTTTTTCTGCTACACCATTTTGTTGGGGAGTTCCAAGTGCAGTCAATTGGGATACTATCCCATTTTGAATTAAGTAATCCTTGAAATCCCCAAGAAGGTATTCGCCACCTCGATCAGATCTGTAAAGTTGTGATTTCCAAATATGTATTTTGTTGGCTTTTATTCCGTGCCAAATTTGATTGTAATTTTATTCAATCTTATGTACCCTGTATTTGTTGTGAGATTTTATTGTATTGGGTTTAGTATTAAGTTGGTGAAAACTCAAGTTTAAATGAAGAATCAGTGAATTTCGCAAGAAGCTCGCGAGAAGCTAAGCCGCGAAAGAGCACATGAGGAGCACATGACTGGAAGCTGAAGAGTCGTGCCAGACTGTCGTTTTCGCGAGTGTATCGCGGCTAAGGCCTTCCTGTGAGACAGTCGCGAAACATTTGGCCTGGAGGATTTTAAAGTGAGACTTTCATACCCTTCACCCATACTATATATAGCCTCATTACCCACAAATGCAAATGAGGCCATTCAGAGAGAAAAACCCTAGATAGGTTCTCTACAACACATACACCCAATTTTTAGAGAGAGAGCTACTCATCCTTAGTGAGAAATTATTGTAGCCTCTTCTCCTTCCCTCTCTCATTATCATACCTTGAGAGGCGATTTGTACCCAAAAACAATCCACACATTTTCAGAGTGTAGTGAGTGTTTTTGGTGTTGCTGGGAAGTATTGGAAGATGCCAAGGTTGGCGGATGCAACATGGAGCTTGTTGCGGGATCCGGAGAGCTAGACAAGACACGATTCCGAGAAGCCTTGTTGGAGTAGAAGTTTGGAGGGTCTCTTGCTAACTCATGTATCCCAACTGATTGTCTAGTGGATTGATTACCGCTTGGAGGGCGGCAGAGAGGTTTTACGTCGAGTACTTCGGTTTCCTCTTCGATAACACATCGGTGTGTTATCTTGTGTTTGCATCTTTCTTCCCTACTCTTTTATATTTTCATTTTACTGCTGTGTTGCTTTTAATATGGATTAGAGTAGCTTGTTTGTTTATCTGCTCGCATTTACACTATTTCGCACTTAGTATTAAGTTAATGTAAAATCTATCGAGCCGTAACTTTAATTTGGGGGTCTAAACAGCTCTTGTGTTTTCAACACATTTTTGAGCTTTCAATTGGTATCAGAGTGGGTACACTTGTTGTGGTTTAAATACCTAAGTGTGATCCTTGACCCCGTGTGTGTTTTGCCATGGATAATGCTTTATATGCCTCTGTGAATGTTGTTGATTGTAGCATGCCATGTGTTTGTGAAAATTCCTCTATGAGTGTTTATTCTTATGATTGTGATGCCATGTTACATGATTCTATGGGTGTTATTGATATTCCTAACATCAAACTCTTCAAGAAAGATACTAAGAAGTTTCAAAAGAATATGGGCAAGTTATTTTGTGAAAATGATGATTTGATTGCTAAGCTCAATGAATCCAACAAATTGGTTGAGAAATATAAGAATCTTGCTGAAATTTCTCTTGAAAAGTTGAAAGAGTTTGAATGTTTGAATATGGACTTGGATGCTAAACTTGTTTTGTCTAACAAACTTGTTGATGATCTTAAATCTGAAAATGAACTCTTAAGATGCATGCCAAGTGTTTGATTGCTGAACCTGTTGCTAAAACGGAAGAAAATATATATTGCAATCATGTTATGGTACCCGATTTTGTGCCTATTGTGAGTTTTACCTCAAAGGACAAATCGGTGTACATTCCTCCACACAAAAGAAATCAAAAAGTGGAGAGAAAGCCTCTTAAGCCTAAGCCTCTGTTTAGGTCCCATCCTAGGGAATTGAGTGGATCTAAGTTTGTTCCTACTTGCCACCATTGTAGTGTGATTGGTCACATAAGACCCCAATGCTCCAAGTTAAAGAGAGAACAAACTCATGTTGCTAAATCCCTTCTCAAAAGGCCTAGTGGACCTAAACACATTGTTTGTCATCATTGTGGTGCCTTTGGTCATCTAAGAAGTTATTGCTCTAAGTTTCAAGCTCTTAAAAGAATCAAAAGAAAAGATAAACTTGAACTTCTTGGAAGTTATGCTAAAAAGGATAAACCGGATTTGAGTGAAAATAGCATGTTGTTAAAGAAAATGTTTAATGCTCTTAACTCCTTGACTATGTGCATCTCCGGTTCTCATTCTTCCAACCCTCGTCTCACTTCTCTTGAGACACTCATTTTGTACAATCATTGTGTTTGGATGAGGAAGGGTTCCTATGGTTGAGCTTTTACTCTTTGGTCTTTGATCTAATTCTTTCGATCTTTGTAGGACCCTTCATGCATTAGATGCTTTATTGTCATGCATTTGTGCATCATGCATCTCTTTATATGCATTGTTTTGTTTTTGTTTTTGATCTTACTTTTATGTCTTTGTTTTGTGTGTGTAAAAAATCCAAAACCACATAAAAAGTGAAAAATTCAAAAAGTTTGATCGTATATGTTTGAGCACATTTCACATGTGCGTTTGGCCTAGTACCTTCGTACTAATGGCGTAGTGCATTTACGAGCTTAGCTTGTTCTGTATGCACATATATCTTTGTGGAAGAAATCTTGAAATCTATGTGTGATTGTTGTAAATAGATCTTCAAGCTTGTCATGAATGATTGGTCAATAGTCTTGATGGTCTTGATACTTGCATAGACTTGTGCCTATATCTCTTCCCACTTTATTTTATGTTTTTGCATTAGAGCTCACCAAATGTAAATCTCAAAATGAAAAAGAGATTATGAGCTGCAAAAGCCTGTCACACATACTAGTATTTGACTAGGAAAAAGGGAAAGCGACTTTTGTATTGAATTGTATGGTGCTCAAAAAGCCAAAGGCTTATTCTCAATATTGAAATATCAAAAATTTCAAGCACCGATCTCAAAATGAGATGTATTATCCAAAAAGATCAAATGTCATGAATTATGCAGAAGCCAAATGAAAAGCTTCTAAATTTTGTAATCATTCTCTTGTGGGAGGTCATATATGCTCATCTCTATAATTGAGATTGTCCACTTGATTTCGTACCAGCTGTGTATGACTTGATTGAATTGATCACTGAAACTTCACTCTCGTCTATGGACTATTCCACATTTGATACTCACACACAACACACAAGTCTTTGATTCAATGAATGCTTATTTCATTTGTGTGATTGTACATGATCAAATGTGATGTGTGTGTGCTCTACCATATGTGGATCAAACCAAAAAGATTTTTGTTCTTTTTGTTTGCTTTTGGAAGTGATTTGTATCATCCATGTTTTTCAAAGTTTTTCAAGTTGTTTTTGTGTGAAAAACATGTTTTCTGGGTGTTTTCGTGACCCATTTCATGTGTATGCTCAACTGGGAGTTAAATGGTCCAAATCTCAAGTTTTTCAACTTTGGACAGAGGCTATCGCGACTGTTTCGCGAGTATTTCGCTAGTAAGGCTTACCAGCGAGATACCAGCGAAATTTTCACGGGAAGCTAACCAGCGAGATACCAGCGAAAATTTCCAGATCAGCTTTTTAAAGGGCATTTCGTGGGACATTTGTTCTAAACGTCTCCCATCTTTTCCCAAACCCCTGTTTTAATGTTTTTACATCAAAACCCAACTAAATTCAAGTGTTTTTCATTCCATTAACATCTCTAAGGTAATCTTTAACTCTTTTCATTGATTTTGATCCTTAGAATATGTTTTTGGGGGTTTTATGTTCATAGTTGGGATTTTCTCAAATGGGAGTTGGAAAACTTAATTTTTTGTCAATCTTTTTGATTGGGCTCTGTTTAAAATGATCATTTACTTTGGTTGTTGGCCCCTTGTGGCAAAAATAACATTTATTTAGGCAAGATTTTCATATGTTCTTGCATTGTTTAACATACATGTGTAGTGTGTGCACTCTAAGTGTTTGATAAAATGCCCAAATGGCATTTTCTCGCTGTTTTGGACTCCGATGAGTACCAAACTTTGGGGATCACCATAATTATTCATGTTTATCATGTTTTGATCATTAGTGGTGTGTTTTATACACTTTGTCCCATGAGTTCTTATTCATGCATTGGTCATGCATCTCACATGCACACTAGATGCACCTTTGCTGCACACACTTGATCACTTGACATGTTTTCACATTCACTCATGCAAGTTAAGTCTTTTTATACTTCTTAGCACATATAACATAGTCTTATGTCTATGTCATGCCTAGGTCCATATCATGTTCCATCATCCTTAGCATGTCATGTTTACCTTATTGCTTTGTAGCATTTTTTTGTTTTGACTTTCGTTTGAGCTTCATTTTATCATTCATCTTGCACCCCTCATGCATCATACTCTTGCTCATATTTTTTCCTCCTTCCTCTTGATTGATTTGTCTATTCGTGACAAAAAGGGGGAGTGTATACCGGAGAGTATACCGGTTTGTATCGTCATCTCTATATAACTCATGTGCATACTCTTAGGGGGAGTAATTCTACCTCGTGCACATTCGTAGGGGGAGAAAGTCATAGGGGAGATGCATATACCAAGGGGGAGAAGACATTTTTTTTGAAAACCTTGTTTTGTTTTATATTTCTGCTTAATATTCAGTATTTGTGACTATCTCAATGCTTTGTAGCATTTCTTGTGTACTTTAAAGATATTGCTAATATATCTTGAGAACTTCACACTTGTGCCCTAGTAGGATTGTTCCTAGATGCATATACTTCGTGTACTTTGCATTGGTTGTGTGTTGGACATACAAGTGATCATAAGTGATTGCTTTTTGTTTGTATGTCTGGATAAACACTTACTTGCTAAATGTTCATTGTAGTCATTCTTTAATGACTGAACGTGTTTGATCAAGTCTTTTTGTTTACATGATATCTAATGTCTACATACTTGATTGCACTTTGCTTGCTCATGTTCATACCTTGTGTTCAACTTGTCATAAGTTTAATGAAAGTTTTGTTTGTGTGCGAGTGTTTCAGGCTACAGGTATAAACTGCAAGTGCTTCACAGTTTCTAGATTAGGTGTGAGTGAGTTTTGCCATTGTTCCGAAACTCACGTTTAAGTCTAGAGTCTATTTTAGGGGTTTTATCACGGAATAGCCAAAAGGGGAGATTTTAAAGTTGTGATTTCTAAATATGTATTTTGTTGGCTTTTATTCCATGCCAAATTTGATTGTAATTTTATTCAATCTTATGTACCCTGTATTTGTTGTGGGATTTTATTGTATTGAGTTTAGTATTAAGTTGGTGAAGACTCAAGCTTAGATGAAGAATCAGTGAATTTCGCGAGAAGCTCGCGAGAAGCTAAGCCGTGAAAAAGCACATGAGGAGTACATGATTGGAAGCTGAAGAGTCATGCCAGGCTGTCGTTTTCGCGAGTGTATCGCAGGTAAGACCTTCCCGCGAGACAGTCGCGAAACATTCGGCCTGAAGGATTTTAAAGTGAGACTTTCATACCCTTCACCCATACTATATATACCCTCATTACCCACAAATGCAAATGAGGCCATTTAGAGAGAAAAACCCTAGATAGGTTCTCTACAACACATACACTCATCTTTTAGAGAGAGAGAGTTACTCATCCTTAGTGAGAAATTATTGTAGCCTCTTCTCCTTCCCTCTCTCATTATCATACCTTGAGAGGAGATTTGTACCCAAACACAATCCACACATTTTCAAAGTGTAGTGAGTGTTTTTGGTGTTGCTGGGAAGCATTGGAAGATGCCAAGGTTGGCGGATGCAACAAGGAGCTTGTTGCGGGATCTGGAGAGCTAAACAAGATACGGTTCCGAGAAGCCTTGTTGGAGTAGGAGTTTAGAGGGCTTAGGTATATCGGGTAGATTAGGCTTGGAGGGTCTCTTGCTAACTCATGTATCCCAACTGATTGTCTAGTGAATCGATTACCGCTTGGAGGGCGGCGGAGAGGTTTTACGCAGAGTACTTCGGTTTCCTCTTCGATAACACATCGGCGTGTTATCTTGTGTTTGCATCTTTCTTCCCTACTCTTTTATATTTCCATTTTACTGCTGTGTTGCTTTTAATATGGATTAGAGTAGCTTGTTTGTTTATCCGCTCGCATTTACACTATTCCGCACTTAGTATTAAGTTATTGTAAAATCTATCGAGCCGTAACTTTAATTTGGGGGTCTAAACAGCTCTTGTGTTTTCAACACATTTTCGAGCTTTCAAGATCAAATGGCCTTTATGTGTTTACCTAATTGCTTCTCAACTTCAGCCCTAAACTCTTTGAACTTTTCAAAGGCTTTGGACTTCCGTCTCATTAGGTACACATAACCATATCTTAAGTAATTATCAGTAAAAGTGATGAAGTACTCATAGCCTCCTTTTACTTGGGTTAACATAGGACCACACACATCAGTATGCATTATCTCTAGCAAATCTTGAGCTCTTCTACCTTTTGCATTAAAAGGTCGTTTGGTCATTTTACCTTCCAAACAAGATTCACAAACTGGAAATTCATCAAAGTCCATGGGCTCTAAAAGTCCATCTTTGATCAGTATTTGAATTCTGTTTGAATTAATATGACCTAAACGCAAGTGCCAAATATATGCATCACTAGTAAAAGGAAACTTTCTCTTTAATGATTTTACATAAGAGTTATTATCTAATTCAGAATTATATAGTTTATACTTATCAGGAGTTAAAATATAAAGACCATCCACAATATTGTCAGAACAGATAAAAACTTTATCCTTCTTTATTACAACATTGTCTTTAAGGATAACACAATATCCATGTTTACCTAAGTAAGTAGCAGAAATTAAATTCCTACAAACATTAGGTACATACAAACAGTCTTCCAATATTAAAACTCTAGATTCAAAACATAAATTATAAACACCAACAGCTACAACCGGAATCCTACTCTCATCAGCCAAAATAAGAAACAACTCCCCTTCTTTAGGCTTTCTGGTCTCCTGGAACCCCTGCAAGGAATTGCAGATATGATTAGTACAACCTGAATCCATATACCAGGAATCCGTGGGATTCTGCACCAAACATATTTCTAGAAGGAATGTATTTTTCATACCCTTATTCTTGGCAGCCTTGAATATTGGACAATTTCTCTTCCAATGTCCTTTCTCACCACAATGGAAACATTTTCCTTTGAGCTTCTTTCCTTTGTCAACAACTCCTAAGGCAATTTGTTTACCCTCTTGCTTGGTGAAATCTTTCTTCTTCTTCTTCTTACCCTTGCCTTTCGACTTAGGTTGAGAAGTAGAAGCTTCACCAATATTGGCTTCAACATTAGAAGTACTAAGGATGCCTTCCGCCGCTACCAACTCATTCATTAACTCAGACAATGTATAAATCTTTTTGTTCATATTATAGTTAAGATTGAACTCCTTGAATGATTCTGATAGTGACTGGAGTATCATATCCACTTGGGATTCTCCATCAATATCGGCACCTAAAACTTCCAATGTATACAGATTAGAGATCATTGTAAGACAATGCTCCCTTACTGAACTACCTTCAACCATTTTGGTATTATAAATTTGCCTCATGGTCTCTTGCCTTGCAGAATGGCCTTGCTCATCAAACATCTTCTTCAGACTTAGCATAATGTCTGAAGCTAGTTCTACATCTTGCATTTGATGCTGTAGAACATTTGAGATAAATGCTAGGATGTAGCACTTGGCCATCTCATTAGATTTCTACCAACGATCATATCGTTGTTTTTCCTCAGGAGGAGCATCTAATGAAGGAAAGCTAGGACATGGTTTAGTAAGCACATATTTGTGCTCTTCAGCAGTGAGAACTATGTCCAAATTTCTTTTCCAGTCAACATAGTTGGATCCAGTCAGTTTGTTTTGATTAAGAATGGTTACAAGTGGGCTAAATGATGCCATGTTCAAATCTGAAAATAATAAACATGAATATAATAAGTAAACTGGACATTATCAATTTAGCATATAAACATATAGTATGGAACCTTAATAAAACCATAAAATAATATATGCAACGACAACCCAATCCATGTCTATAATTCCTTGGTAGCAAGTTTATTATAAACACATTAATTGATTGAGAACTATTCTCATTATTAGTGCTATCATGATAACTCTTATCAAACACTAATAATTGCCGTATTACCTTTGGCCTCTAAGTAATGATGACATAGCTCCTTCGGGAGGTTAACATTATACTTAGTCTAGTGTACATCATTATCTAGAATCATGTGTAGCCACATTTCATCTCCTTTATAGTGTTTAAACTTTAGTACCATGAAACAAAACACCCTCATTTGGGATCGCGAGGCATATACGCCAAGACGAGGTGCGTGTCCACACTACTTTAAACAGGTAAGTTCAATCTTGTAGCACTATGAAGTAAACACCCTCCTTTGGGATCGCGAGGCATATACACCAAGACGAGGTGCTTACCCACACTACTATGAACCGATAATGGAGGCCGTGAGATCCAACCCTTGTATCTCTCTCCCACTAAATGTTTTAAAGGAAATGTTTTTAATTTTAAAACATGCATAATCTAATTACACAGTCTTACTCCTCTTACATGTGAAAACACTTAGAAACAATTCTGATTTTCTTTCTTTCGATTGATCGAATGTGCCCCTCGATCGATCGAAAAAATTAAGAAATTCGAACTTCACCATCTGACTTCTTCGATTGATCGAAATTGCCTCTCGATCGATCGAAAAACAAATTCGATCGATCAACTAGCAATCGAAAATCAATCTATTTAAGAAAGTCTGATCACTGTTTCACTCGATCAATCGAAAGTGATTTTCGATCGATCGAAACTCGTGAAACTCGAATTTCCAGAAATTTTTCAAGGCAGTTTTCTATGGTTTTTCTTGAACAAACAACTAACATACGAACATGATAGTCAGAGAATGATATCAAAACTGAAATTTATTGATGCTATAGCCTTAAAGATCAATTTAACATACTTAAATTCAAAATTAAACAACATTATAACATCAATATCAGTTTTTATCAAATCATAGTTTCAATAACCATGCAAAAAATTAAATGCATAACCTTCAAACAATATGAAACTATAATCTCTAATTCCAAAACACATAAAACATGTTGTACAATTTGAAATTAAAGACCTCGCTCTGATACCATTTGATGGAAATATGCATGTATGCAGCATAAAATTAACGGATCTACTTCATTCGCAATTGACAACATGCACTATGTAAATTTCAAAATACAAGAACAAGAGAGTGTATCTTGGTGTGGTGAATTTCAAAACAAAGATTGTAAGAACTTGGGAATACTTTTAATCTTCACTCCAATTCCACTAACGCCCAAGATGTGTGGTCTCTCAATTAGTTATATGAAATGTTCAAGAGAGAATTCAAGAGTGTCCAACACTCACATACACCATTTCATGTAAGTTGTTCTCTCTTTTAAAATTCTGTATGTTTCTCTCCTTATAACTAATTATCTAATTGGGCTAGCCTTTTGGGCCTTTCCAATTGGGCTCTAGTATGTGGCTTGGAGTGGGACCAAAAGGGACCAATAAGACACTAGCTCCAATGGACCTTGGGCTTTTCTGTCAACTTTTGACAAGTCCAAAGTTACCATTAACTATATTTAATACCACTATATAAATATAGTTGCACTCTAGGCCTTATCTATAAACTATATCCCAAGACTTTATTATACATGCAACCCCTTCATAAAATATTGGTAGTAATACAAAGTCATAAATGTAGGCTGCCACTTTGTAGATTACTACATCTTAATCCTTGAGTACCCGGTTTAATCATTTTAAGTTATTCATCATATATTTATGAAATCCAATTTCACAAATATATACTTTAGTAATTTCTTACTAAAGTGGTTAGGCCTAACTCTCTGAATAACAAACCCATTAAACTTATCTCAAGGGAATATTTTGTATCTCCGTCAAGAGACTATGAATTCCATTTTGAGAATATATGTTCCATCAACACTAAATGTGGCTGCCCAACATACTAAGGTTTTGACCGTTACTTTAGATCTCACTCCTGATATATCAAAGCAACCTACATCTCATGATTAGGTCCATTATTCTCTCAGGATTAAGAGTTCATGCAAATATAAGTCGTGAGATTTATTATTCATTTGACAGTCATTAGGAGAATAATAAATCTCACAGCGGTCTAGTTCAATATGTCTTAACTCTTTAAACATATCAACATATCAACTAGAAGTCTCCACTTCCATGATCAAGACAAATCATTGTAATTGATATGTTATAGTCTTCGCAGATGAAACGCCCAATTTCATCACCGACTACGAACTACAATTCTGAGTTTACAAAGAACTTGTGACTTATATCTTCTATGACTAAATCACATACTATGCATCTCATGAATTATATGATAATGTCCGAATATTCATGTTACCATTATTTCAAATAATAATAAAACAACTTTATTAAACATAATATTAAGTCATACATAATGTCATACTTAATATCATACATAGCATCATATAATATTTAAGGGCACTAATCCTAACAAAATATATTTGCACTCTAGGCCTTATTAATAAATTATATCCCAAGACTTTATTGTACATACAACCCCTTCATAAAATATTCATAATAATACAAAGTCATTAATGTAGACTTTCACTTTGTAGATTACTACATCTTAATTCTTGAGTACCCAGTTTAATCCTTTAAAGTTATTCACCATATATTTATGTAATCCAATTTCATAAATATATACTTTAGTCTTACTAAAATGGTTAGGCTTAACTCTCTGAATAACAAACCCATTAAACTTATCTCAAGGGAATATTTTATATCTCTGCTAAGATATTATGAATTCCATCTTGAGAATATATGTTCCATCAACACTAAATGTGGCTGCCCAACATACTGAGGTTTTGACCGTTACTTTAGATCTCACTCCTGATATATCAAAGCAACCAACACTTCATGATCATGTCCATTATTCTCTCAGGATTAAGAGTTCATGTAAATAGAAGTCGTGAGATTTATTATTCAATTGACAGTCGTTAGGAGAATAATAAATCTCACGACGGTCCGGTTCAATATGTCTTAACTCTTAAAACATATCAAGATATCAACTAGAAGTCTCCACTTCTATGATCAAGACAAATCATCTTAGTTGATATGTTATAGTCTTCGCAGATGACACGCCCAATTTCATCATCGACTACAAACTACAATTCTGAATTTACAAAGAACTTGTGACTTATATCTTCTGTGACTAAATCACATAAATCACATACTATGCATCTCATGGACTAAATGATAATGTCCAAATATTCATGCTACCACTATTTTAGATAATAATAAAACAACTAATATCAATCACAATATTAAGTCATACATTATGTCATACTTAATATCATACATAGCATCATACAATTGGATTTAAAGGCACTAATCCTAATAGTTTCTTGCCTTGCAGAACGGCCTTACTTACCAAACATCTCCTTCAGACTTAGCATAATGTCTGAAGCTAGTTCTACATCCTGCATTTGATGCTGTAGATCATTTAAGATAGATGCTAGGATGTAGCACTTAGTCATCTAATTAGATTTTTGCCAACAATCATATCGTTGTTTTTCCTCAAGAGGAGCATCTAATGAAGGAAAGTTAGGACATGGTTTAGTAAGCACATATTTGTGCTCTTCAGCAGTAAGAACAATGTCCAAATTTCTTTTCCAGTCAACATAGTTGGATCCAGTCAGTTTGTTTTGATTAAGAATAGTAACAAGTGGACTAAATGATGCCAATATTAAATCTGAAAACAATAAACATGAATATAATAAGTAAACTGGACATTATCATTTTTAGCATATAAACATATAGTATGGAACCTTAATAAAACCATAATATAATATATGCAACGACAATCCAATTCCATATTCAATATCCCTCAGCATAAAGTGAATATAAAATACTATGATTGATTGAGAATTATTCTCATTATTAGTGTTATCATGATAACTCTTATCAAACACTAATAATATGTCGTTATACATTTGGCCTCTAAATAATAATAGTAAGAACTCAGCATAGAGGATACTATAATATTTAGTCTAGTGTATACCAATGTCTAGAATCATGTGTAGCCACATTTCATCCTCTTAACAGGCTTATTTTGTAGTATCATGATACAAAACACCCTCCGCATAGAATGCAAAACTCGAAACTAAGACAAGGTGTTTGATCAAACCACTATAAACCAAGAAATTCAATCCTGTAGTACAATGAAATAAATACTCTCCGCATGGAATGCTAAGCTCGAAGCAAAGACAAAGTACATATTTCACACTACTATGAACCGACAATGGAGGCCGTGAGATCCAACCTTTGTATCTCTCTCCCACTAAATGTTTTAGAATAAAGGTTTTTAATTATAAAACATGCATAATCTAATTACACATAGCCTTGCACTTTAAACATTTGAAAACACATAGAAAAAATTCAAAATTCCCTTCAGTGACATTTTCACGAGAATCTCGCGACTAAGCGCTTCCCGCGAAAATGAGTTAATGCAAAATAGTGAAAACAAAAAATTCAGACAGAAACTTTCGCTACTGTCTCACGACTGTTTCGCTAGTAAAACTTGTAAAGCTTACCTGCGAAAAGTTTTGTGAAAAATACAAAATTTAGACAGAAACTTTCACTACTGTCTCACGACTATTTCGCTAGTAAAGCTTACCCGCGAAAAGTTTTGTGCTTCAGAGGCATTTTTTGTGAGTAACTTCGCGGGAAGTTAACCCGCGAAAAACCAGTGTTTTCAGTTTTTGAAGGGAAAATCTGAACAGTTTTCAACGGTTTTTATGAATAAACAACCACCATATGAACATGATAGATAGAATTTGATATCAAAACTGAATTCCATTGATGCTATAGCCTTAAAGTTCAATTCAACATACTTGAATTCAAATTTAAACAACATCATAACATCAATATCAGTTTTCATCAAATCACAATTTCAACAACAATGCAGAAAATTAAATACTTATATAATATTCTAACATCATGAAACTATTATCTCTAATTCCAAAACTCACAAAACATGTTATACAGATTTGAAATTGAAGACCGCTCTGATACCTTTTGATGGAAATATGGATGTACGCAGCGGAAAAATTAACGGATCTACTTCATTCGCAATTGATAACATGTGCTATATAAGTTTCAGAATATAAGAACAAGAGAGTGTACCTTAATGCGGTGAAATTCAAAAACAAAGATTAGAAGCACTTGGGAACATATTTAATCTTCATTCCAATTCCACTTTATGCCCAAGAAGTGTGGTCTCTCAATCAGTTATATGTGTATGTTCTAAAGAGAATGAAAGAGTGTCCTACCCTAACACACATACCATTTCATGTTCATACAAAAAAATTTTGTATGTTTCTCTCCACATAACTGATTATCTAATTGGGCTAGCCTTTTGGACCTTTCCAATTGGGCTAGCCTTTTGGACCTTTCCAATTGGGCTTTAGTGTGTGGCTTAGAGTGGGACCAAAAGGGAACAAATAAGACTCTAGCTCCAATGGGCCTTGGGCTTTTTCTGTCAACTCTTGACAAGTCCAATGTTACCATTAATTATATTTAATACCACTATATAAATATAATTGCACTCTAGGCCTTATTAATAAATTATATCCCAAGACTTTATTGTACATGCAACCCCTTCATAAAATATTCGTAGTAATACAAAGTCATGAATGTAGATTGCCACTTTGTAAATTA
This sequence comes from Notholithocarpus densiflorus, assembly GCA_030021035.2. Taxonomy (NCBI): domain Eukaryota; kingdom Viridiplantae; phylum Streptophyta; class Magnoliopsida; order Fagales; family Fagaceae; genus Notholithocarpus; species Notholithocarpus densiflorus. The sequence continues at coordinate 4,253,093 of JARYZH020000025.1, read as the reverse complement.
CTACTGTGGGGCTAAGGGCCCAAATCACATATTGGGTCTTGGGTCCCGTCCGAGGAGGTATGCAATCCAAAGACGAGCAAGCAGTACAAAATGGTTTAAATTAAAGACTTTATGAGCAGAGCATGGAGGGGAAGGTATTCTGAGGAGAAGGATCTCCTCGGACCGGCTAAGAACAGATCAAACAAAAATCTTAATGATCAAAGTGACCGTCCAGTAAGCTTCAATGACAAGAACGTACCTCACAAACATATGAGAAGGAAGGAGACCTAAAAATATCTAAGGGAAAGTTGCCACCATCGCATTAAATGTACTGCAGCTACTTATCTAGCCGTATTTATGTGGAGAAGACCTCTGAACAGTGCTACCTTGGCTACCACAACTCACAAAGAAATAGAGAGGATGTCTGATGGGACAGGTACTCAAGTAGAGGCTCAGATGATCAATAAATGGAGGGTCAAGATAAGCTAGAGGGAGCTATATAATGGGAGAGACCCCCCTGAGAGGGGGGAAAAACAGAGGGAGAAAATATTAGAGCAATCTAAATCATCCTAGTATCTGAGAGTGATTATGATATACAGGTCTAACCTCTCGGACTGAAAGTCCATTGATATCAACATCCTTTATTTGTGTTTGATTGTCATGCAATTCAATACTAGTCGTTGTCCAACTCGTTATGACCTAGTTCTTTGATCCATTCTCTACAAATTTATTGTATTGGGCTTATTGGGCCAAGAATCCATACGTTTTGGGCTTAGGCCACAAATTGTGACCCTACAATTGGCACCGTTTGTGGGAAGAACTTGTGCATCAGTGAGTGCAACAGTTAAACATGGCGGGATCAAGTCCACACTAAGTAGGTCCACATTAAACAGAGCCTGCAGGTTCTCAATGGTAGGACAATTTTCTTAACCTTGAACAGGAAAGGGATCGGGAGAGATATCGAGAGGGTAGTGTGTGTGCTACCCATACAAGCAGAAGCTATTCTAGGGTGGGTGTCCCAAAGGCAAGATGGTAATAAAGCCCTGCAGTAGGAGATTGATGACTTAAAAAAGAAGCTACGTCATGCGTAACGGAAGCAGTCACCTTCCGGTTCTAATACGTCCTCTAATGATGAAGGGGACGATAATTATAGGCAAAGGTCAAGAACTCCACCAAGTGAAACCTTTTCTTATGAAAAAAGAGCACCACCATAAACGCAGACACAAAAGCCCATCTTGTAAAGGCCTAGGAAACGATGCCATGAGCAAGGCCTTGGATCGGATCTCTAAGTCACCCTTCACACGCAAGATAGAAGGGGCTAAGCTCTCTCGGCGATTCCATCAACCTACATTCACCATGTACAATGGTCGAACGGACCCCGTAGAACATGTAAGCCAGTTTAATTAAAGGATGGCCGTCCATTCCAAAGACAAGGCTTTGATGTGCAAGGTATTTCCGTCCAACTTGGGACCAGTGGTGATGAGATGGTTTGATGGCCTAAAGCCAAATTCCATAGGTTCCTTTAAGCAGCTCACCCAAGCCTTTGGTTCTCGCTTCATCACGTGTAGTAGGGTTCCTCGGCCCTTGGATTCTCTACTGTCTTTGTCCATGTGAGAAGGGGAGACCCTGAAAGCGTACTCGGACAGATACTGGGAGATGTACAATGAGATAGAGGGTAACTTTGATGACGTCGCCATCAGCACTTTTAAGAGCAGCCTCCCAACCGAGCATGGTTTAAGAAAATACCTAACAGGAAAGCCTGTTACCAGCCTGCGCCAACTCATAGACCGGATCGACAAGTATAAAAGGGTTGAAGAAGACCAGCAATTGGGTAAAGGTAAAGCAAAGATTGTCCCTCAGGAAAGGAGGGACTTCAGGTCGGACCGGTTTAATAACAATAACCGACCGAGGAGAGACTTTGCAGGGCAATCCGGACCTACCGACGCGCAGGCAGTTAATGCTGTGTTCCGAGAGCTAGTACATCAGGTTCTGGAGAAGATCAAGAATGAGCTGTTCTTCAAATGGCCAAGTAAGATGGCAGGAGACCCCATGAGGCGCAACCAAAACCTATATTGCCAATACCACCAAGAACCGGGGCACACCACCGAGGACTGCAAGAACTTAAGGAATCACTTGGACTAGTTGATCTGAGAAGGAAAACTAAAGCACCTCTTGCATCATTCCAGTGGTCAACAAGGACAGGCGAATCCGGAGTCTCGGAGAGACACCTCCTTAAAACTTCCCATAGGCACGATAAATGTCATTCTTGCTGCTCTGGGAAGGACCGGGTCTTGTCCTTCTAGAGTGATTTCTGTGGCTCGACTATCCACCGAGGACGACAATCAAGGGTCCAAAAGAGCCAAGAAAGAAGCCCCACTAGTGCTGGGCTTCTCGGACGAAGATAAGGTTAGAACCATCCAGCCCCACGACGATGCTCTAGTAGTCACACTCAGGATAGAGGGATATGACATGAAGAGAGTACTGGTAGTTCAGGGCAGTGCCGTGGAGATAATGTACCCCGACCTGTACAAGGGGCTGAATTTAAAACCCGAGGACCTAACGGCGTACGATTCATCTTTAGTAAGTTTCGAGGGAAAGACTATTACTCCAAAAGGCCTGATTAGACTGCCTATATAAACCGGTTTGGACGTGGTGGAAGTGGATTTCATTGTGGTGGACGCTTATTCACCCTACACAGCTATTGTGGCTAGACCTTGGCTTCATGCCTTAGGAGCTGTCTCTTCTACCCTCATTAAAAGGTGAAGTATCCGTCGGAGGGCCAGGTTAAAGAGATTGTGGGGAATCAGTCCATGGCCAGACAGTGCATGGTGGCTGCCATCTCACACCAACCCAATGCTGAGTCCTCGGCCTCCGTTGAAAGAGGCTTATAACAATCAACAACCCCGGCATTACCCAGTAATGGATCAACCGAGGAAGCAAAATGCGAGGATCTAGAAATGGTTGTTGTTGGCAGTGATCCGAAAAAGTTCTTTCAAGTCGGCTCGGAATTACCTCCCCAAGAGAGAGAATAGCTAATTGGGTTTCTTAGAGAAAATGTGGACGTATTTACGTGGGATGCCTACGAGGCCCTAGGGGTTAATCCGAACTTCATCTGCCACCATCTAAATGTTAACCCATCCATTACTCCCAAGAAGTAACCACCTCAGCGCCCGTCAAAGGAGCACGCTGACGCCATTAGGGACGAGGTGATGAAGCTTAGAAGAGCAAGGGCTATCAAGGAAGTTTTTTACCCTGAGTGGTTGACCAAAACTATAGTGGTAAAGAAGAAAAGCAAAAAGTGGCGAGTCTGTGTAGACTTCATGGATCTGAATAAAGCTTGCCCAAAAGATCCATTCCCTATGCCTCGAATAGATCAGTTGGTAGATGCGACCGCGGGCCATCCTCGAATGAGCTTCTTAGACGCCTTTCAAGGATATCATCAGATACCACTGGCCGTAAACAACCAAGAAAATACAGCTTTTGTCACTCCCATTGGAAACTACCATTACAAGGTGATGCCTTTTGGATTGAAAAACGCAAGGTCCACCTACCAGAGGATGATGACCAGAATGTTTGAGCCGCAGCTAGGCAAGAGCATTAAAGTCTATATAGATGACATGGTAGTAAAGAGTAAGGTGGTGTCCGAGCACGTGAGAGACCTCGGAGACATCTTTGAAGTTCTGAGGAGACACAAGCTGCGCCTCAACCCTTCCAAATGTTCATTTGGGGTAGGATCAGGCAAATTCTTGGGCTATATGATAACCCACAGGGGAATCGAGGTCAGTCCCGATCAAATCAGAGCTGTTAACAGTCTGCAACCGCCCCGGAATCCCAAAGAGGTCCAAAGGCTTACCGGAATGATTGCTGCCTTAAACCATTTTATTTCTCAGTCGGCAGATAGGTGCAAACTCTTCTTCCTCTTGATGAATAAATGGAAGGGATTTGAGTGGACCAAGGAATGTGCTTTGGCCTTCCAACAACTTAAAGAATATCTATCTCGGCCACCGATCATGTCCAGTTCCGAGGTCGGTGAAGTCTTGTTCACCTACATTACTGTGGCCCCTCATGCAGTAAGCCTAGTACTAATCCAAGTGGACAGCGGCGTGCAGCGACCAATTTATTACGTGAGCAAATCATTGCATGAAGCCGAGATTCGTTATTTACCACTAGAGAATGCCATTTTAGCGATGGTTCAAACTACACGAAAGCTTCCCCATTACTTCCAGGTGCACACAGTTATCGTTCTAACCCAGCTTCCGCTCAGATCCGTACTTCGGAGTGCTGATTACACAGGGAGAATTGCTAAGTGGGGTACGATTCTAGGGGCTTTTGACATCAGGTACATGCCTTGTACCTCCGTCAAGGGCCAAGTCCTCACAGATTTGGTGGCCGAATTCGCTGAACCCTCATTAGAAGAAGTAACGGAGACACGAGACATGGATGAAAAATCAGTTGGCACAATCTCTTTGCAAGGACCTGCATCTTGGAAAGTATATGTTGATGGGGCAGCGAACAAAAGGGGCTCCGGAGTGGGACTAGTTCTGGTTTTCCCTAAAAGCATTACCATCATAAAGTCACTAAGACTGGGCTTCATGGCCACAAATAATGAGGCCGAATATGAGGCCCTACTGGAGGGGATGTCCATGGTTCAAAAACAGGGTGGAAAAGCAGTAAACATGTTCTCGGACTTAAGACTGGTCGTTGGCCAGGTGAATAGGGAATTAGAAGCAAGAGACGAAAGAATGCAAGGATATCTAAGCCAAGTTAAGCACCGATAGTCACATTTCGATTCTTTTAACTTACTGCATATCCCTAGAAATAGAAACACACATGCCAACTCCTTGGCCACGCTTGCCACCTCCTTGGCTCAAAGTTTACCTTGGGTCATCCTTGTAGAAGACTTATGCAAACCCTCAGTGACGAAGAGAGAAGTGATCCATGTCCACCAAGTTAGGGTAAGGCCTAGCTGGATGGACACTCTAGTACTGTTTTTTGAAGGATGACATCTTGCCCGATGAGAAGACCGAGGCTGACAAGATACAAAGAAAAGTCTCTCAGTTCTGGCTATCCGAGGACCAGAAGCTGTATAAACGCTCCTTTCCTAGACCATACTTGCTCTACGTACACCCTGAAGCCTCAGAACTAATCTTGGAGGAGTTACACGAAAGGATTTGTGGAAGCCACACTAAAGGCATGTCTTTATCTCATAGGGCCATCACGCAAGGCTACTGATGGCCAAAAATGCAGAAAAAAGCACACAAATACGTGAAGAAGTGTGACCAATGCCAAAAATTTGCGCCAAACATACATCAACTAGGAAAGATCCTCAATCCGTTGACTAGCCCTTGGCCATTTGCTCAATGGGGCTTGGATATTGTCAGGCCCTTTCCCAAGGTAGCAGGGAACAAGAGGTATTTGCTGGTCGGCACCGACTATTTTACTAAATGGGTTAAAGCTGAACCTTTAGTGAACATCAGAGATGTGGACGCTAAGAAGTTTGTCTGGAAGAACATTGTTACCTGGTTTGGGGTCCCACACACTCTCATCTCGGACAATGGTCTTCAGTTTGATAGTGCCTTCAAGAGATACTGCTGTGAACTGGGAATTACGAATAGATATTCTACCCCAGCTTATCCCCAAGGGAATGGGCAAGCCAAAGTTGTTAACAAGGTCATAGTGAACAGACTTAAGAAGAGGTTAGATGATGTGAAGGGAAGATGGGTGGAAGAACTGCCACATGTCCTGCAGTCGTATCGAACCACACCTCGCAGATCAACAGGGGAGACCCCCTTTTCGATGACTTACGGAGCCGAGACTGTTATTCCTTTAGAAATGGGCTTTCCAACGCTAAAGACCAGCTCATTCAGTCCGAGCAGCAACAATGAGCTGCTAGAAAAGAGCTTAGATCTTATTGAAGAAAGAAGAGAAAGTGCAATGGTCCAATTAGTGTACTACCAACACAAATTCAAGCAAGGTTATGATGCCAAAGTAAAGCTAAGGCCACTAGTGCCTGGTGACTTGGTGTTGAGGAAAGTTCTGGGCACTGCAAAAAACCCAGCATAGGGAAAGCTAGGACCTAATTAGGAAGAACCATATCGCATCACCTCAGTGGTAGGTATAGGGGCATATTTTCTAGAAGATTTAGATGAGCATGTAATACCACGCCTTTGGAATGTAAACAACCTGAAAATGTACTATTATTAATGAAAATTTCCTTTATCAATAAGTTATTTTGTTGTATAAAGGCATCGTGCTTCTTGTCGCTCAATCTATTCAAGTATTAAACAGAACCTAAGTCCTGCATGGCTCCTCGAACCACGAGCTTAGGGGAAATTAATTACTTCAGCAAATATTCAAGTATTAAACAGAATCTAAGTCTTGCATGGCTCCTCGAACCACAGGCTTAGGGGAAATTAATTACTTCTGGCACCTATTCAAGTATTAAACAGAACCTAA